>JAKUBE010000112.1:0-29017 GCA_030674755.1 Metschnikowia henanensis | reverse complement strand
CTCTTGGGAGGAGTTGCCAAGGTGCCAAGATCAACCGTGACCGTACTGACTGTTCTCTGCGGTGTTGACCTGTACAGGTCCTCACACCAGTTCATAATAAAGTCTTCTTTCTGGAGAAAGTTTCTTTGAAAATATTCTTGTGCTCCCGGAGACGGTTTGTTGGTCACTTCGAGAATTGCGAATTTGCCTTTCACAATATAAGGGGCTTTAAACGAGAACCACTCCGTGTCAATGATTTCGGAGGTAATCTGGTCCTCCGTCAAAATTTCTGCCATTCTTTCATTGATAGATTTTGGCTCCACTGTACATTTCTTGACCGAGTGGGCCTCAAGATAGTGTTCCACCGTGTTTGACTGCATACTTGCTTCATAGTAAATGTGGTCATTGATAATTGTTCCATGCGGGATCAATGTGAAGGCCACCAAGTTTTCAGCAGCTTCTCTCAACTCTTCTTTCAGCTGCAATTGAATTTCCAAAACACGCTTGTAGTATGACATCGTCGGCCCTGATAACTCAGCGCTCGTCGTTGCCATCTCGAATTCCCGTATTTTCAAGTCGGCCTCGCGAATAGTAGTCTGCAACCTAGCACAGGTGTCAATACATGTCTGAATTCTACCTTCAGCCCATTCAGTCAAAATTTGAGTGATTCTCTCTTTGCTCAAGTCATTAGAATTGATCAATCTCAATTTCAAGCTGGAGGTATTGATCGGGAAGTCCCCAAAAGTGATTACTTGTTGCTCCCACGAATATCTCTTCTGCATCCTTTCCATGCAGTTCTTGGCATACGTATTGCTAGTACCGATTAGGGTCTCCCATACGCATGCCCCAAGGTGCTCTGCCTCCCTTCTCGTTTCCTCATCGAGGTCAGCCCTCTCCTCCCGTTGGACAGCTTGTACTTCCGCCCTAGGGATGGATTTCTGCGCTGCTTGCAGATAAGATTGGCCGGCTTGTACCTCCGCCCCATTTTTGGGATCTTGCGAAACCCGGGAAACGTTTACGGCCAGTACGTCCGCCACGTTTGAAGAAACTTGTGAAACCAAGGAATTGTGGACGGCTTGTACATCCGCCCTGTTTTTGGGGTTTTCTGAAACCAGGGAATTTTGGACGGCTTGTACATCCGCCCTGTTTTTGGGATTTTCTGAAACCAGGGAATTTTGGACGGCTTGTACATCCGCCCTGTTTTTGAGACTTTTTATAACCAGGGAATTTTGGACGGCTTTTACATCCGTCCTGTTTTTGGAGATTTTTAGAACAGGATGATTTGAGGCAGCACGAGCTTCATCTTTCTTTTGTTGCCTTAAGGTCCGTCTACTGACGACTTTAGTAAAACCATCATCGTCAACATTCTTCTGTGCAGTACGTGGCGTTTCGACGCTCAACTCGCGTGCACTGTAAAGTTTGGTAGGGGGCACCAGCGTGTCTCCCACCTCAGATTCACCCATAGAAGAGACTTCAGAGATACTTTCTGCTGAGCCTCGATCCATGTAGTCACTTTGTTCGGCCAAAACTGTTTGTTCAGTGCCAGGATCTCCGGGGACACCTTGAGAGCAACCAACGGGGGGCGCACTAAATGTGTTCGTCAAACTCGCTTGATTTGACGTTTCGCTCGCTAAATTGGGGTGAGGGGGACCATGTGAGCCATAGCGATCCGGAGGATCGGTCACAGGTTTCACAGTCCCATCTTTATGTCGGTTTCGGAAAGACATTTTTTTTTTTTTTTTTTTTTTTTGTTGGATCCATTGGTAGAAGTTCTTCTTGATTCCTTTTAGTCAAATAATGGAACTTAAGTCGTCTAATAATGGGTGAATGATAAAATCTTTCACTATTATATGGCCTGTTTAAATTTATTGGTAGCAAATGTCTGCAGTTTAATCGTAAAAATTGGTACTCTGGCCGAGTGGTCTAAGGCGCCAGGGTAAGGTTACCTTACCATACATTCCTGGTCTCTTCGGAGGCACGAGTTCGAACCTCGTGGGTATCAATATTTCCTTTTTTCCATCGCGTGGTGCGGCTCTCTTCGGTTAGGGAAAAGAGATTTCGACCCCACAAAAGCTGAGATCCCCACACCCTTTTCTATCACTTTATAATCATCATGAAAACCCTTTTAAATCGACCCTGTCTCCAACCGAAATTTTTGGCTCAAAGGCTTATATTTATTCCGTGCCGTACTTTATCTCTTGTTACCTTCGATAATAGGCAGATCACGGTCAGTCTTTCGGACGATGCCGGGCATGGAGAGAGGGCTAAGGAAGACCATGTAAACAGCCCCACGCCAGATAGCAATATTTCTTTCAGCACGGTATTTCTCAGGGATGCATGTGATGCAAAAGACTCTGTAGATGTATCTACTAGACAAAGAAAATTCACGACTGCTCAAGTTGCTAAAGACCTCGAGGTCTGTGGACTGCCCTCAGTTATCAAAAAGCATGACGAGGCTCACCTAGAAATTCAGTGGAAACACCAAGATGGTAGCATACAAAAATCAATTTATAGTGAGGCTTTTTTCAAAAAACACGCGAGCTTTTCTAGTAGGATGAAGGGAAAAACTTTTGCTCAAGAAAGGGTTTACTGGGCCGAAAAGGATCTAGTGAAGGACATGAAGCTGCTAAACTTGGACTACCACGCGTTTCTCGAAGGAAAGGAAACGTTTGCAAAAGGGTTAAAGGCGTTGAATAGGTTTGGTATTTGTTTTGTGAACAAAATTGACGACCCTTTGCAAAATCCAAGGACCCAAGTGTTGAGTGAGTTAAACTCGTCGCTATGGCCCGTGGCTAAGTTGGCAAAGACTTTCGGCTATATTAGAAACACTTTTTATGGTACGCTTTTTGATGTGAAAAATGAAAAGAATGCAAAGAATATCGCCAACACCAACGTGTTTCTTCCCTTGCATATGGATTTGTGCTACTATGAGTCTCCTCCTGGGCTTCAACTCTTGCATTTCATCAAAAATTCGACCATGGGGGGTGAGAACGTGTTTGCAGACTCATTCCTAGCGGCCTCAAAAATAAAAAGGGAGGACCCTCAAGCGTATGAAGCACTAAAGACTGTCCCCATCACGTTCCATTACAATAATAGCAATGAGTACTACTACTATCTTCGCCCTTTGATAGTTGAGGACCCATACATAAAGGACTTTCGAAATGGCCAGCCCGTATTGAAGGAGGTGAACTATTCTCCTCCTTTCCAAGGCCCTTTCGAAGTGAATATCACATCAAGCGAGGACCCGAAGCTTTGGGATGATTTCATCAGGGGAATGATTGCATTCGAAGACGCCATCAGCGATAAAACCAATCAGTATGTCGTCAAGACTCCCGAAAATTGCTGTGTCATCTTTGACAACAGAAGAGTCCTCCACTCTAGATTGGAGTTCTCAGATCGCAACGGCGGGAGTCGATGGTTGATGGGTTGCTACGTGGATGGAGACAGCTTTCGCTCGAGATTACGCACTCACTAACCATGACTTACTTAGCTGAGGTGTATTGGGGTCCCTAGGTCGTTGATCTCGTTGATCTCATCTTATTAGAATTTTTCCATATGGACGCAATAAACAACATTCAATTATAGACACGTTGTTCTCAAAATGATTCTAGTTTCAATACCCATGTCCTGGTCTTCCGGCTCTCGTCTTATCACTTACAAGAGACTTGAATGTTTGCTTGAACCCGTTACAGAGTCTCATCATGTTGGGGTAAGAAAATCCTTTCAAAACAAACCCATTCACCTCTGTTTTCACGTGCCATGTCGTGATTGGGGTGTTAACATTGACCTTAAACAACAACAAAAACCAACCAGGGGCCTTGTGATCGAAGCAGAAGACGTAAGCACTGTTTTTAGGATTGGCTCTCGTGTATGATTCCAACCATTCGTGAACTTCCGCCAACGCACCTTCACGGAACTTTGGATGCCGGCACATCTCAGTGACATGTTTGGCGATAGCTTGAACGTGTTGAAAGATTAGCTGATCCAAGTCCGCATAATTCTTGCGCTCAACGACATATTCCCTTCCTGTATTATGAACAACTTCTTCCACGCTCAAATGCTGGAATAAGTTGTTGGCAACCTTCCAAGTGATGGTGAGAAAGTTAACGCCTCTCGAAGAAGGCCTGATGACACAGTCACCAACAGATTGAGGAGCCAAATACTCTTCCGCCTGTTTGTGGTTGAAGTTGTGGAACAAAGGATGTTGCACATTTCTCGTCTTGGCTAATTTGGCGTACTCCTTGGCCCGCTCTTTCTCCTTGTCGGCACTCTCCGCAACGAAATCCCACTTGAGGGGGTCTTTGAAAAACTTTGCCAGAGAGGCTTTTTGGAGGTCCTCGGGAAGTGTGCTGAAAGTCGCGGTGAACTGTTCATAGTTCACGTCTAGAACAACAACCTGAATTACTTGCCCTTGGTCAAAGTTTGCTTTGCGGGTGATATATCCCTCCTCAACTGTGCCCGTGATATTCGATGCGGTGGACACCCTCAAGAATTTCACATGTCCGTTCTCTTCACGGAAGTTTTTGCCCACCCTGTTTATACTAACAGGAGTAATGGAACCTCTAGTAAAGCTTTCCAGAGTCTCGCCCGTTAACATGCGGAATACCTCAGAGTTCTCCAACAAATGGAAAGATCTTCTAAGCTCCTCGTAATTGTTCACGAGCTCCTCTTTGATGCTTTGAAGCGTGGCGTACTTCTTCTTGCCAAATGTAATTTCGAGCTCTTTGCCAAAGGCAGTCAAGTTGAGATCATCTACCTTGCTCACACCCTCTTGCATCAATTGATAGATAATGCCACCTTGCTCTTCGATGTGTGCCATGTCCTCTTCGTCCAAATCAAGAGCATCGGCAGCCATCTTACGCGCCAAGCTGTAGTCTTCAGGGTGGATTCTAGTAGCATCCAATAGCTCAATCGACGAGTCTCTAAGAGTCACACCTTCGTCAAATGGGATGTTCAAAAAAGATGAGCAATTGAAAAAGATGTTGGCAGTGGAGAGTTCGTTTTCAATGAGATCACTCCGCGTAACCAATGTCCCCAACTTTGCGGTGACATTTCTAAGCAACCCGGACGCTTTTCTAGGACCAAGACCAGAGACGTATTGCAACAATTGTGCAGTATACGTATCCCGTAGCGCTTCATTGATCTCCACACCAACCATATTCACGATATCAACGAAAACTGTCTCGTAAACATCCTTGACGGCATCGTTGGAGATATATTTCTGATGCTCATAAAACAGAAGCGACAAGATATCATCGCCCAAAGAAACATATTCCAACAAGGGACTCTGGACGTAACGAGCCAACCCCACACAATATTTGATTAAGGTTGGCTTGTCGGAAAGCTCGACAATTGCTCTCTCGGAATTTTGATAAAGACGAGCTGTTTCGTCTTGTCCCCAAATGACAGGGATTAATTGTGGACTCGTACCTTCAGGTAAGTCATCTAGGCTGACATACATGTTATTGTTGGAAACAAAGTTTCTCACAATGTCAAAGAGCTTTTTCGAGTTTGAGCTTAGTCCGGAGATGACGATGACATCGGGTTTGTTGTTTCTAAGATTTCTTTCGATAAAAACCTTCAACTGACCTGCGAATTTGTCCTCACTTTCTCTGTCTCTTGATGGATTGCTGTCGGACTTGAAGTAGTCGCTTATTTTCCCGGTATCTCTCACAAATGCTCCCACAACGGCACTGTCAGGGTCACCTTTGCCGAAGGACAAAGCCAAAACGTTGGGCTTAGTTCCCTTATCATAGCCGTATGGCGTGAAGGGAGCTTGATCAATTTTTGTCAAGAATCTGGCTCTGAGCTCCGCGGAAATTAGCCTTTCACACTCCCGGCGCAACTCTTCTTTGGTGTTAAGTGCCACCATGCTTGTGAGTCTTTTGAAAGCGAGACTCAAAGCATACTCTCTTTCCTTGTTCCACAACTCAGCGATTTCAGAAGTACCGTCGGACTTTAAACAGTTGAAAATTGACTGGAACCAGTGCTCGCTGTCATTGGTGTTGACATTGATGAGAATAAAACCCTTAGCCTCCGCCTCGAGCATTCTTAAAAATAAGTCTGGAGTACTCACCAAATCTGCTGGCGAGCGGTTCATAGCGTACTTCAAGTCCGCGTAAACACTGTGGTTATCAATCAAGTTACGACCCTTATCGGTAAGCGTGACGCTAACCGAAGCAAAGTTCTTGTACACTTGCCTGATCTCGTGTCTGATTTTTGGGTTGTGGAAAATCTCTTCGGAAAAAGTTTTCCTGACAGCATTCAAACCATTCTTAGGGTCTTTGAAGAGAATCTCGTCATCTTCAATGAGTCGCCCAAGCATATCTTCTGGCGACTCTAGAGGATCGTCGGTGGCGTGGATTCTGTACGGAACTTCGTAATTTTTTGTGGACTGGTCTTGGACATTCTCGCCGAACTCTTTCGCCGTGATTCCAAATGCTTGTACGGCGTCATAGAGAACATTCTCTCTGATTCTCTCAAAGATAGCATACTTCGAGTGTTTCTTGGTTGACTTCTTCTCGTCGTCTGCATCCTCCACCAACTCAAAGTCCTTGGCCTTGTTGAGCCTCTTCAATTCCGCTGAGTAGTTGAAGTTGATATAGTCTTGGAGATCTTGGACAGACACCATGGACTCTAGCAAGTTGACGTCCTTCAAAAGATCGTCGTCGACGCTTAACTGCGAGACAGTGTTTTCCGTGTTCAACTTCTTTTCATAGAGGGAGTGATACTCAATGTCGAGCTGAACGATTCTCCACAAATCGTCCTCGAATAGAAGCTTGTGCACATCGTTTCTCACGCCACCTTCTGGGGTGGCGACTTCCTCTGTGTGAATGAGGAAATCACGACGGTGTGTCCAAATGAATGGCACTTCCCAGTTATTCTTTGACACAAACTCGACCACTTTGCCCACGGCTTCTGCGAAAGGAGGTCTCAAGGATTCGTCTAGCGAGCCCTTTTTCTCGGTGAAAAGGATATTGCTGATCCAGGATTTTTCTCTCTGAAGCTCGGCTCCTTCCAAGTCCATATAGTTCAATGTTGCGCGGTATTTCTGGAATCTCTCGGGAATGTCAATGATACGGATCATGTTGTCTTCCTCGGTGAGCATTCTGTCCTTCAATTCAGCGTGCTCAAAGACCTCGTCCAATGCAGTGGGCTCGTCGTTGTTGTTTCCCTCGTCCTCGATTTCCTGTGCCTCTAGGGCCCATTCGTACTCGGCACCATTACCGAAAACCTCGAATAATTGTTGCAAACTTTCCCTGTCGACGCTGGACAATTTGGAGGTGTCCAATTTAGGACCTTTCAGCTTGGCCTTTTCGCGGCGCTGTTGGGCCTTGTGTGCGCGAGCCTCTTCTTCGTCAGAGAACTCGTCCTCCTCGATGAAATCCTCAAACTCATCCAAAATGTTGCGCTCTTCGCCGGGCTCTTGGCCGCCGTCAACGCCCTCTTCACCTTGAGCTTCGTCATCCGAGAAGAAATCATTAAGCTCTCCTGGTGGAAGAAGTGCATCGTTATCATTGTCGTCGCCGTCAATGTCTTCGCTCTCGCCTGGAGACGCTCTCTTGAGACGCTTGAATTTCGAGCCACTGGACGGCCTGGGCGCGGCGCCCGAGTTTTCGCGCAAAAGCTCCAAGTCATCCTCGTCCAACCCGTCGTCGACATCGTCCTCATTTGTTCTTTCTCTGTCTTTTCTCTTCTTGTGCTTTCTCCGGCTTTTCTTCGCGGACACCGAATCCTCGTCCTCGTCGTCGTCCACAATGAAACCGTCCCTTACCTTTTGGATGGCTTCCTCGTCGTTGTCCTCGTCTTCATCCTCCTCTGAAGAGTCATCCATGACGTCGTCTCCGCCATCTGAAGAATTGTTCTCTTGGTCGGACGCGACGCCGGTGCGAATCTCTTGCTCCTCGAATTCTTTCGACATGCTTCTGCTGGCTCTGGAGGTTGCAAGGAATTATGGCGAGGGCAGTTTTCTGGCTGGGAGTTTAGTGCACCTCTTGTCACTTGTTGACTTGGTAAAAAAGACTGGCGGTGGTTTTTCGCCCACTCCATAGTAATGCTGTGGTGCACGGATGCGAGAGTGTGTTCGCGCGTCGCTCGGCCAAGCAGTGCGGGTTGTGATGACAAGTTGAATGCTTTGGGAGTGAGATTAAAAACACACAGCTTTTAAAAAGATCGTCGATATATATTCTTTGGAAACAGACATCTGAGCCTCGACACGATCCCGAAAAACTCAGGCCACGACTCCAAAATAGGACCATTCTTGAAGCATTCACGGCGACGCCCCAACATCACTGTTCCTCAATCTAGCTCTTGCCAAATCTTACATAGTGGCTCGCCCAGATCTCGATGCTCAAAACAAACCTCCTCTCGCTTGGAGTCTCATGCTTTTAACCTCATAAATTCTCCATTTGCCAATATCGAGAGGTTGATTTTGCATACAGGTTTCGCCGCAAGATTGTCTCTAGTTATAAATGCTCGAGTAAGTGGTGCCGTAGTAGTTCCCATAGTTCGCCTCCGCCGAAGGCTCTGTGCTATTTACATCAACCATCATATCTGTATCTGTGCCTATGTCCAGCATCAGAAAGCTGTTTCTCGGCCGCTCGCCCGGAGCCTGAGAGTCACTCCCGTACTCATCCATATCGACGTCTCCTGATAGGGCGGCCACTCGATCCCAATAAGTATAACTACTTTCCCGTGCGATTTCCTGATCGTCCCTAATTTCCTGTAGCTTCTCGCTATCTAGTCGCTTTTCCTTCTTCAAGTGCAATCGTTGTAGTTCAAGTGTGCTCTCTTCCAGCACTATGTTAAGCAAGTCCGTATACGTAAACGCTACATTCACGTCTCTTGTCAATGCTATAATCCTGTTAAAGTCTCTGAAAGGCCGCATGGCCCGCAGCCCCCTGCTCCTTTCGTTGTATTTGCGCACGAACAAGTTGAATAGTCGTTTTATCCACTGCTGAAAATGTCGTACCAATATCGAGAGAGGGTGAACGTACTTGATGAGAGCAAAGCCCTGCATGACATGTTCCTTATATGCTTCTGCCAATTTCTCCAGAATATAAGCATCCAAATCTGTGGTCCTGCGTCGTTTAGTGTCAGGATCGAGCGGTTCTATTAGGGGGTTGACATGGTACTTTGACTTTCGAAGTGGGGATTCAGAGTCCCCAGCAATGGAGAGGTTTTCGAGCATAGACTCGAGCCTCACCCTCTTTACTGGCCGCAGAGGGGCTTCGATGTCTGCGTGTATTCTATGTTTTCGTCTTCCGAGAAAGGACTCAAAAGAACCAGAGTCAGCCATGCTCGATGGTCCCTGTTTGTGATTGAGTCTGGTGAGCTTATATGGTTCGCTCCGCAGATTGTTCTAGAATATCGGACGCGCACCGAGGGCTAATCTACGCAATTTCCTCTTGTGGAATAACAATATCATACCTGTAATCGTTACTATTGATTCATCTACGGATTCAAGGGTTCACAAAAAAAGGTAATCTTCTTTTGCTGTGATGCTCTCACGTGTTCTGAGAACTATTTGCTTCATGAAAATTGAGAACTATTTACTTCATGAAAAAAACGAGATCACTGTTCCTAATGCCAATACGGAGCGTGTATGAATATATATACAAAATGTAGGTGAGAACTATGCGGCGATAATGCAAAATATTGGATAAAGACAAACATGCATGCAAATGCAAATGAATAAAATGTGTTGATGATAGCTCATTTGTCTTTCTCCACTTCGAGTGAGGAAACGTTGCTTGCGGCGTCTTTCACAGCGTCAGGTAGAGACTCGTTGCTTGTCTTCAGACCTGATTTCCCCGAAAGAACCTCAGAGCACAATTGATCATAATACACCTTTAAGTTTTTAAGCTCACTTATGGTCATGGTGTCAAAATCTGTGAAATGATACTTTGTGAGTTCACTAAAAGATGCGCTAAACACGGAACCTTCATTGTAGTTCGAGTCCAGGGCGTTGAAACGATTTGACGAATTGCTGCGATTGGATCTGTGGCCAGCTGCGGCAGTTCCCTTTGGATTCTCTGGGATATTGCAAAACCATTTTTCCATGGTTTGGGTGCTGGATGTGCGATTGCCTAAAGATTCCCGGTTGGAAAATCTGGCGTCCTCGAAAGGGTCCTCAATTGAGTGGACGGAGGACAGAGAATTGTGGGCGGCTGGCAAAGGGGCTTCTGCGTTTGCGACATTTGTCGAAGAACCTGTTGCGGTGTTGGCAGCAGAGCTTATCTTTGTCATGAGCTCGGACATCCCAGAAGAAAATTTGCTGGTCAATGTGGCCCTTCGCAAAGACAGACCTTGAGCATTCCACATGGTTTCAAAGGACCCTGATCGGTTTCGGTTCAGTCCGGGAGACAACTTATCAAAGAGCGAATGCGACCGCTTTGCACGGTTTGACTCAGGTGTTCGTTCCCCAATTTCGACAGTCTCTTGCAGGCCCTCAAGATCAGATTCCTGAGATCTCACTTGCATCTGTGAGACCAGCCCTATCCTCTCAAAGATATTTCTGACACGACTAAGGCCGTAATTCTCGCTGTTATCCAGGTATGGTTTTAAGGAGCTTTCAAAGTCCGATGAGAGTGGGGGCATTTCTTCACTTGAGTGTGACTCCATTTTCACACCTGAATTAGACCTAGATCGATTCACAGATTGTGAAACTGCACTGGAAATAGTATTGAACAAAGAACTTGACCGAGATCTACCCGCATCAGCGAATTCCTCCTCGAGAAGCTTTTGAAAGCTTTTGGCGTCGTCAACTGGAGAAGTGTCTTCTTTTCTGTGAACAATGTCATGCAAAGAAAGATTCATCAAGTCGTTGTCGAGGCAATCCGGAGGAAGAGTGAATCCCTGAGGCACGATCTCAACGAGTGGGGTATTGATTAAAAAGAAAAGGATGGCTTCGCAATTTGTAAGGCAAAATTGCAACTCCCCTGAGTTCAAATACTCGTTGTTGATGTGATTCATTAAATTCAAGTCAGAATGAAACTCGGGATCTTTGTCACTGACTGAAAGCACATCTGTCTCTTCGACATCCTTAGACTCCATATTCAACAAGCTTGCTAAAGTTCTGTCACGATTTTTCTTCGGCAACAGTGTCCTCTTGTCCATGGGATTGTATGATTGCACAGAGCTAGTTAATGTGAACCGCGAAGTGTTTATACTTTGAGGGTCCAATGGTTTCCAAAAGTTTTTCACAAACGAGAATTGAAGGAACAAGTCGAATGGTTCGCTGTCTATATCAATCGGCGAATGATTAACGATGATATGAATAAATGCAGGAAGTAAAATGTCATTGCTTATCTGAGAGCAGTCTTTCTCAAGAGAGTCTGCACAGAGTCGTATGATAGACTTTTGAATGCCAACAATATGTTTCAATTTCGAGACTGGCGTATGTGCCTCCGAAAGCAGTGAAAACGCCGCTTTTATTTCTGCTAGTCGAGGACTTTCTGTGGCTTCAAAAGACGGCAATGCTTCTCGGAGAGCAGAAGACTCTTTGATGTTGTTTGCTTCGAAATAGCACTCAATAGGAAGATTTAGTTGCCGAAGAAATTTGATCTTTTCGGACAACAAATGCAGAACCTCTATGTCTCGGAGATCGAATCGAAACACTTTCTCATACAAAGTGGTGGAGTCGGGAGGGTTCATGGAAGAGTATAATGTTGAGAGCGCAAGCTCAATCATCCTTGAGCTAATGAGAAATTTGTAAAATCCGAAAACACGAAGTTGGTATAACGCCTCGGGATCTGATCTCTTCGATAATTTAACTGACGAAGAAGAATAGCAGGCGATAGCATTCAAGTAATCAAAAGTCACAGGGTCCAGCTTGAACACATGGGAAAATTGGAGAAGCTGTCTTTTGTTTGTGTTCAGCTGAGTATAAATGTGGAACACAAGGGAGTAAAGATCTTCGTAAAAAGCGTCAAAGAGTTTTTTCAACTCGCTCAAAGTCAAGGGGTTTTGATATCGGGGCTCCTTGAGATAAGCGAGGAAGGCAGATACCAACCCACTGACTTTGGGGTGGAGATCCTCTGCTGTGATCTCGTTGACTTCTGCAATTAGGGCATGCAACAAAGTAGTCGGCGGCATTTTGTGATATGAGTGGGTTGTGAAAGTACGGACTCCCGATAGATTCTGAGATGACTCAATCAATAATTCTCAATGATTCCTTGTGCTGATAAAAGTTCTGGCTTTTGTGGTGAATGGGAGGAGAGAGGTCCTTTTGCGTTTGCCCAGCTTCTGCGATAAGCCGAAGTGAAATCAGGGGCTTGGCTGCTATTACGATTCCAAAAGAAGGTACGGCCCTGCAAGTGAAAAGTCCATATGACAGCTTAAACCGAGCCACAAAAGTAACGAGGGAAGAGAAGTTACCTCAAGAAGATGCGTGCTTATTTGTGCCAGGTGCCTTGATTTGAGAAATAGTATGTGGGCATCCGCGTCTAGGCGTGCGCGGTTATAGCAGGGGTGATCTGGAGCGGGCCGCAGTCGTTTACGGAGGCTTTAGAAGTTCACTCGCTACAGGAAAAGTCAGAATTGCGGTCACAGGGCAGAAACGCGGCCCGAGAGTTAATTTACGCGAGGGTACTTTATTACCTTTTCAGAAGCCTTCCGTGCAAAGATTAAGTAAGTCATCATTGCAATCTATGAGACGCAGTTGATTTCATAGCCCAAAACAAGATGACTTGCAGGCAATGTATTACTATGTAAAAGCCCGGGGTAGCGAATGCTTAGGCAACAAAATGAGGAGTGGTTATAGATACGGTGCCGGAACCGAGCCGAACCCGCGTTTTCCGGGGCCAAACTAATTTCGATTGAAAGGCTGCACTAGAATGCGCGTCAACTCCACATTGTCGATCCGTTAAAGTGAAAACGCCTTTCATAATTGCAGGCTTGAGTGGCACTGAAGTAAGTGGTGGCGGGATTCTAAGGCTATCCGAGCGGCCGTTCATCGAGATTTTCACTCTGAATTGCCTCTGCAACTTCTCCGTCTTCTTCAAGGCGTGTTTCTGTAGTCTCGCCCGCCTCCGTCAGACCAGGTAAATCATTCGAAACGGAATTCCTGGCTGCAACGTCTGTGTCCTCTGAACGCCTAGTTTGCGCAAGCCGTTCGTTGCTTGCCTCCTGCTTTCTTAATAAAGACCGTGTGTATGCATAATACCATGGCGGCGTGACCAAATACCTGCTCAAGTTAGCCAAGTCTAGCCATTGAAGACGATTTTTGGTAAACACCACGTAAGATACAGTCCATTCCCTTCGCTTGCTTGTAGAGACTTCATCAAAGGCATTCACCAAATAGAAGAACTGTGCATACCAGCTCAAGTGACCAATGGTGAACACAAGCGCTGTTTGCCGGAATAAATTCGATATCAAGAACACGTAAACCGCCTGGTAAGCGTCGTGGTGCAACATTTGAAAAAACCTTTTGAATTCAACTGAAAATAGGAACTCAAGAAACTGTGTGAAAAACGGGGCATATTTGGCCCTCACTCTCAACCCCATTATCTGGAGGTGCTCTGTTGGCGTATGTCGACAAAGCACATATAGAAGAATCTTTTCAAGAGCAGGGCCGAGAAGAAAAAAATTGCCGGCGATATCGTACCAGCGGGACAAAACGACAATGGTGATGATAATAGCGGCCGCTATTCTTGCAATGAAGTAGGCAAAATCAGCGGACTTTCTTCGCTCAAACTCTCTATGGAGCTCTGATGTCAGCTCACTATCAAGGTCACAGATCCAGTTGTACGGCATGTACTCAACTCGATGAAGATATTGGCCTTCCAACGCATTGTTTGTTCTGGCAATAATGACCACGTACTGTATTAGGGAGAAATGTAGAGTGCCGAAAAAGCAGAAGCTTGTTATGAGCCGCCACGGCTCCACAAAGATCCGAGACGGGAAAAAAATGAGTTTTGTAGGGCTCACCACGTTCATGGATGTCGCCCCAGCTAGTGCCACAATGGCACAAACCCATGTTTTGGTGACCGGATGGAGAGGAATCTCCAACGGATTTAGCCTGTCCATTCCGATATATGGGTTTCAGTGGCTGACAATAGGAGGCTAAGTGAAAGAAGCAATATGGAAAGAAGCAAGACACAACTAACTGCGAATCTCAGGGACCGTTGGCATGCAAAACGGTGGCCAATTGAGTGTTGATAAAGACTCGCACTAAAACGGAATGGCGCAGAAGGGCTTCAGCTTACAGCGTCAAAATTTTATGCCAGTTGTTGATTTTTTGTTTCGATGTTTTTGGTGTCTCCTGGAACAGATACGTGGCTAAGGCCGGCTGAGAAACGCTCGCGGGACGTTGTGGATCTGAAAGCTCGCGTGAAGATATCTGCAATTTTGGCGAGACGAGGAAAATGCCAACAAGTAGGTTTTTGGGACAATGCATAGATTTTTCCCGATGAAAGAGATCTCTATAGTTATCACACAGCTAGCACATCAAAAAAATTCATGGAAATGCTTCTTGCAATATTGCGATAACGGCGGGTCCGTCTATGCTCAATGCTCATTATGCTCGTTACAGAAAGCCGTGCCGAATAGACACGATCGAGCTGCGAAGCCAATCGCAGTGTACATGACCAAATCACCGAAAATTCCCACCGTGCTTTAACAAAACAAACTCGCCCATTAAGATTTCGCTTATAGGCAACTGCAGCGAAAACTGCGTTTAGCGAGTATGCGTTGAAATTTTTGCATTGTTCATTATCCTGACTCCAAGGATCTCTAGGTACTCGAGCGCTGCTTCGTGCTCAAGTTTCCCCAATTCTATTCACCAGCGGTTTCGTGCCGCGCTCTCAAGTTTCAGCCAAGAGAACGTTGAGACAAGAAACAATGATCACCTCTCCGGACATAGACCACGTCATTTCGCAAAACTCATTGGCGGTGCCTCCCGATACACTTACCGCTCCATTCGACTACCTTCAACTGCTTCCGAGCAACAATAACAAAGTCAGAAGCAAATTCCTCATTGGTTTCAACGAGCGCTTCTTCCGGATACCTGATGGAGCCGTGATCGCAGAAATAAGTGCATTAATTGAGGTATTCCACGGAGCATCGCTTCTCATTGACGATATCGAAGATGACTCCACTTTCCGCAGAGGCAGCCCGTGTGCTCATATCACATACGGAATGCCCGCAACGTTGAATGCTGGGAACTTGATGTATTTCATGGCGATACGGCGAGCATTCCATCTGCTTCCTAAAAGTTACACAGAGATGGACGCGGATAATGATCTGGCCCTTATGGCTTTTCGAAGTCAGCTAGTGGACATTTTCGTTGAAGAAATGGTGAATCTACACGTTGGTCAGGGCTTCGATATTTATTGGAGAGATAATCTAATGGAGGTAATGGAATCAGGCTTGCCGTCGATCGAGGAGTATTTGCAGGTGGTGATGCACAAAACCGGAGGGCTTTTCCGTCTAGCCGTACGCGTGCTTAGCCTTTTCGCTGACAAGTCCACCGAGACAAACGCACCTTTGTCAGGTGATTTGATTAAGCTTGCAAATCTCCTTGGCATAATCTACCAGGTCCGAGATGACTATTTGAATTTGGTTGACGAGCGATATGCTGAGATGAAAGGCATTTCCGGAGAGGATCTCATTGAAGGGAAGTTGTCGCTACCGATACTTTACACGCTTCTTCACTCAGGCAAGAACTCTGTTGTATACTCGCTATACTCTGAGTTGAGAACCCCGAGCGAGCGAAGAGCTAACCTTGCGAGATTGGAGGAAGCCAGAACATTCATAGCGGATTCGAATGCTCTACAATACTGTTTCTCACTCTTGCAAGAGTACATCGAAAAGGCGAAAGAGGCAATTGGCACAACGCGGGACGAGTCGTCCAAAACTTTGCTTGACCTTTTGGACAAGTTGTCCGAAGTCAATCAACCATGAGTCTTGTCAGCACCTATGGATCAGACCGAATAGTTGAAGTATCGATGGCGAGTCAAATCAAGGGAACGTTGCGAGGATCGTTTTCCAGAAGAGTTTCCCCCAACTGCCTAAAGTAGTAATCGATGTCCCCGCCAAGAAATGAGTTGCTCTGATGAGCCAACATTTTATCTGCTTCGTATTCAAAGTAGAACCTCTGCCTTTCCTTCTCCAAATTCTTCGGTAGTATGTTCCACAGCAAGCCGAAATCGATATCATCAGCATTCTGTCGCACGCTATTGATCAAAGTATCATAATTGGCTCCTGCTATGACTTTTTGCTCAAAAAATTTGCTATTGCGCTTGAGGTCAAATACTTTTGAGTCTTTTGTTTCCCTCATTCGACCTGTGGAACGCTTGAGGGTCTGCGATAATTGTTTCGTAGTGAGCTCTTCTGCATGCGTGCTAGGTAGACGTGAATTCTTTCCTCGAAAAGACGGTTTTTGCCTGAAGATCCTGCTTTTGAGCTCTTGAAGAGCATCCTTTCGCAGAACCGGTTTTTCTATGCGTGGCTGCAGCTTTCTTTTGCCCATGGGTTTTCGTTTAGGCCTTTTTACCTTGAGGTGTCGCCCAGGAATATCGCCCACATCACCTAACTTTTGTGCAATCTTCTTGTACTTTATGATATCCTCTCGGATCTGGTCCTCCTGTCTCAATTTGACTGGCATTATCTCCGGAACGGTTTACAAAAAAAGGAAGCTCAATCGGGACCGGTCATTTGGTAAATCGTTTATAAGGGACATGCTAGTCTCCATATTACTGCGTGCAATGCTCATCGGCTGGCCGCAAGATCGTGCCGCGCCGGAAAATCTCGGATTTAATGAGATAGCCTTTTTCGTAAAGTCGCTTTGACACCTGGAAAATGTTGTATTTGATCGGACTTGGGCTTTCGCATGAAACAGATATTACCGTGAGAGGACTCGAAACGGTCAAAAAATGCAAAAGGGTCTACCTTGAGGCATACACATCCATCCTCATGGCCGCGGATGTTGATAGTCTAGAAAAATTTTATGGGAAGGAAGTTATACTCGCCGATAGAGAACTCGTAGAGACTGGCGCTGACCAGATTCTCGAGGGCGCCAATGAATATGACGTGGCTTTTTTGGTTGTGGGAGACGTCTTCGGTGCCACCACTCACACGGACTTAGTTCTCAGAGCGAAAGAGCTAGGCATTGCGTATGAGTCCATCCATAACGCAAGTGTCATGAACGCCGTTGGTGCTTGTGGATTGCAATTGTACCAGTTTGGCCAAACGGTGTCTCTTGTGTTTTTCACCGACTCGTGGAAACCGGACTCATTCTACTCGAAGGTTTTGGAAAATAGGAAGATCGGTCTTCACACATTGCTCCTCTTGGACATCAAAGTGAAGGAGCAGAGCATCGAAAACATGGCTCGTGGAAGGCTTATTTACGAGCCTCCGAGATACATGGATATCGCAACCGCGGCCCGGCAACTTTTGGAAATCGAAGAGATGAGGAAGGAAAATGCTTACACGCCAGACACTCCTTGTGTTGCGGTTTCGAGGCTCGGCTCTCCATCGCAGACTTTCAAGGCTGGGTCTTTGCAGGAATTGGCAAATTACGATGCTGGCGAGCCATTGCACTCATTAATCATGTTGGGCAGACAAGTCCACGACCTAGAGCTAGAATATTTATTTCAGTTTGTCGACGATAAGGACGCTTTTAAGACATTAGTGGCTGCCGACCAGGAGTGGTTTGAGCCACCAGCATGGGTCCCGCTGGAGGAAGAAAACATGAGCGATTGAAACTGCCATTAATCAACAATGTCTATTTTGACTAAACTATCTGATTCTAAAACTCTAAACAACATTCACAATTACCTTACCCGAAGCCTTGTTCGATTGAAGTCTTTCTACAGCCTTTTGCGTCTCGGACATTGAGTACTCGCTGTCAATGAACACTTTGATCTTCCCTTCCCTCAAATTCTGAATGCACTTGTCAGGCCAGGGGCCGCTGGGACTAACTAAAGCTTGCCTGTAGTAGTAGGGAAGCATACCGAGCATACTTTGTACTATTCTTATTCCGACCCAAAAGTTGCCAAGGATCAAGTTGCCAATCGAACCTGTTTCAAAGTTCGCTTTGTTGTCGCCAACGATAGATACGTAGGAACCGCACTCTTCGCGTGACTTAAGAATGGTGGTAATTTGAGGAAACAAATCTGAGTTGCCGCAACAGTCCAAGATAGCATCGAATTTGCATGAGTCCTTCACGGATTCGAGAACAGGATTTAAAACAGATTTGTACTGAGTGTAGTCAATAACAGAAGTGGCGCCCAATTCGCGGATAACTTTCTCGGTTCTTGCCGAGCAAGTGACCACCACTTCTTTCGCCCCATACACTTTCAGAGCAAGCTGTACACAAAATCTGCCAACAGCAGTGCCAGCACCCAATATCAAAACCTTGTTGAAGCTGTTTCCTTCTTGCACGGTATCAAACATTGTTTGCGCTGTACCAAACACCAAAGGAAAGGCGGCGCCCTCTTGATAAGACAAGCTCTCGGGCAACTTACGGGCATTCATTCCGGTGGGATCTTTCTGGTTCACCAACAAATATTCTGAGATGGTGCCTGGACCAAGAAGTTTCTGATATAAGCCAGAAATCCTGTCACCCACAGCAAGACCGCTCGACTCAGCTGCTGTTGTGCCGATGGCAACAATGTCGCCAGAATAGTCCATGCCAAAACCCTTATCTCCCTTAAAAACCCATGGTGAAAAGCTATTCTTGACGATGACATCTATCGGGTTGAGTGCCGCCGCGTGAACCTTCACCAAAATATCGTTATCCGAAGGGAGCTTATACTGGCCGTTCTTCACTTCCACGGGAAGGGTATCTTTCGCAACAGAAAACTGCAGGGCCTTGTTCTTGAACTTTACTGCGTTAAATTTAAGCATGATGAGCAGGCTTCACTTTTGTGTTCTTGATACTATGTCTTGTATAGCAATCCTCTTCACTCAATCCTTTTATACTCAATTGACCGTAAGAAACTATCCGAGAGATCGGTAGAAGGGTTGCAACTAGGAGGGATGTCGAGATTTATATCCAAATCAAGCAAGGCGCATTTTACAGCAAGCCGCAATTCCAGTGACGAGACTGCAGGTAAAATTTACGAGAGTTTACTTTAGCTTGCTCAATTAGTCGCAAGAGTTTTATCGCAAAGCTTGAGTATACGTTAGGGCGTGAGCGAGTCGTTGGCCTTCCTTCATTTGCTCGATGTAGAGGTAGTTAGCTCGGCCTTCAACAAAGTAATAACTTGTAGGGAAGCGTCAATCATTAGGAGTCAAGCTCACCGCATTGCTATCAAAGTAATCGCCACCCGCGGGATGCTCCGCATGCAAGCGCAATGCGACAAGGAGAGTCTCAAAGAACATTCTTCGCATTCACATCATCTGCGACCGATAATACCCGAAAATGCTATTTGTAACCTAATTTCCATACAACACATTCATTTTGAGTAGCGGAATGAATTCTCTGTTGTGGCATGAATAGACCTATCTAGTAAAACGGCCGTGATGGGGGAATTTTTGACGTGAGGTCCGTATCCGAAGTGAGAAGGGCGCGACATATTTGCGAATTCATCAGTTTGAATTGCACCAAGGTCAATCGGCCAAAAAAATTTGTCACGCCCGCAAATTACCCTTTCGCTAGTATTTGATCTTTGTAGGAAACATGACTGATAGAAAACCAGAAATTTGCTAGGTCTACATTTTCTAGTATGACTTTGACCCTCAGAACGATATTTCCAAACCAGAGCCTTGTTAAATTCCAAGTGTGACCACCTCAAAAAATTCCAGCGCTTGAGATCGGAAAACAATTTGACGCGCTTCTTTCAATGCGCAAAATTGCGCTTTCGCTCTCGTACACTCACGTCATTAATCATGTAATGTCACTCGACGGCCATCACGACAAAGGGAATATGGTGACGAAACCTCATCAAAACACTGTAAAACATATCAACGGCGAGCTCCTTTAACATTTCCCGTCGTATAGGCGTCGTCAGGAGTACTTTCAGGTCCATACAACACCATCTCACGTGACTTACAAGCCCCTGTTCCATTCCTGACGAAAATTACTGCAAAATATCCATCAGTGAATATGTGAATTTTTTCACTTGGAAACTCAACCGTTTAGATGCTTGAATCCACAATCGAAAAACACGCTCCCATGCTTTTTTTAATACTTGTGCAGCAAAAAAGTCATCAGTTCACGCGCCTCTGCAGTCAGATGAAGCGCGCAAGTCTAAGAGTATTCCTCTCCACACGCCAAACGCCCTCTTATCATGATGAATCCAGATCGTGACGCGTACAATCGATTAGGAAAGACTCTCAATGAACAGCATTCGGATCAGCTCGCCGTCCAGCTCTCTGTGTTTCAGTCTGCTCTAATAAACTTTGCCGTTGAACACGGTGATACGATTCGTGACAACGTAGGTTTCAGACACAACTTCACACGAATGTGCGCACTGATTGGCGTCGATCCGTTGGAGCTTCTAATATTGGCGGACTCTAAGACCAGGAAATCGGACGGCTTTTATGTTGGTATTGGCGTGCGAATGATCGAGATTTGCCAGGAGACGAGAAATATCAATGGTGGCCTCATATCGTTCAAGGAACTTCACTCTCGGCTTCAGGAATCCGTGAGTGTGCCTCTTTCCGTTTCTGAAACAGACGCTCAAAAAGCTTTGGAGTCATTGATCGCCTTGGGAAAGGGTTACGAGACGATCTTCATCAACAATAAGCAATGGGTCAAGTTTTTGGGTCCTACGGGATCTCAGAGTATATCAAATGACCAGAAGAGAGTCTACGAGCTCTGTGAATTCATGGGTGGATACGTGAACTACCGCTTGCTACGAGATAATTTCGGGTGGGATAAAGTGCGCTCGCGCGCTGTTATTGATGAAATGATGATGAATGGTTTCTTGTGGATAGATTCTCAAGGAGCTGACGGAATAACGCAATTTTGGGAGCCTTCATGGATCTCGAAAACCAATTGAGCATGTTTGGCTGGCCTATTGTTCCTTCTTCCGCTGTATCTCATCGATGTCTTCCCAGACGTTTTCGCTTATGTCCCACAACATCCAGTCATACCAGCCGAAGAGGGCGGGAAACACAGTAACTAAGTGCCACAAAGAGTGAGCGTCTATTAAATCACACAACAAGGGAGCAAAGTCGAAAATCTCGAGTGACATCCCAAGAATCACAATACCACAGAGAAGAAGCGGGTACAACGAATATAGCTTGGCCGACTTAGCGAAAAATGTGCCCAAAATTATTCTTTCTCGTTGTATGTAATTTAGATGTGTCAAGTTTATAGCTTGGTCCCCGCCGTTTTCACGCTCGTAATAAGTCGTATACAACGAGAAACATGTGAGACCCCACAACGCATTTTGCAAAACCCCCACAAAGATGTTGGCTCTCATGTTGTAAGTATACAGCCAGTCGGTCATGAGTCTATGGATGTGATATACATATGCAGCTATGCAGGAGAATGTCCAAGCCCATCCGAGAAGTGCTCTTGACGGAAGATACAAACGGAAATATCGATAGCCGATGGTGTAAAAACCGCTTAACACCGTGAGGCCCGCAAAGTAATAATCCAATCTTTCCGTGACGAGAAAATCTCTTATGTGGAAGACTGTCGAGCATATCCAGGCGCACATGGTAACAATGGCAAGAAATTGTATATTTCGAAGAACTGGCTTAAGCACAGCTCGTTCTCTCGAGAGGTGTTGCTTGAACTGGCTCACCTTACAAAAGCCAACGTAGTGGGGGATAAAGTTTGCTAATGAAAATAGAGCGGAAAAAAGCTCTTGTATTCCGAAAATACGTAAGAATGGCCATTTCCCGTGAAATTGATACACCTCTTCGCCTCTATTTTTTCGCTCTTTTGTAATGATTCTTTGACATTGATAATCGCAGTTGGATTTGCAATCCCATAAGAGCAGCTTCAAATGCATAGGTAACTCCTCGTCGAATTTCCAGCTCGGCTCATATCTTTTGAATTGGTAGTCTTTTTTTTGCAAGACTTCTCGATATTGCTCTTGCATGATGTAGTAGGGATTGTGATAGCATGACAATTGTTGACATTGGAAGATACAATCTTCAAAAGCATCTAGTCTATCACCTGGAGACGAGGACACCAATGTGAAGGCGCCCAAAAATGCAAGCGCCTTTTTAGCGAATCTCGTGGCTGAAACCATATATCTTTGTTATTATCTGCGGAACGCGGATATGGTTTTATCAAAAGCTCTTCAAAACCTGCATTCGACGATATTCTGGGCACGTGACCTTGGGATTACGTCAACGGTCCCCTCCTTCCTCGATCGACTGCAGCAAGAAACTTTTCCACCTCGGCGCCACATGCTCGCACTCGATCTCAAGCTTGTAAATCACCATAACAACAGAAACAGCTCCTCAACCTCGAAGTATCATAATTTAAGGGATTGAATATGGAGGATGAGGGGGAAAGAGATTATTGCTAGGATTTTATTAAATTTAGAGCTATTTAGGATTTTTGCGGGTCATTTCATTAAAATCAACTTTTATAGGAGTGCGAGCACTGTCTCAAACATTGAAAGCAGCAACCCGCCTTTTCAAAACAATTCTAATTTCGAAAGATATTTTTTAATGAGTTTTTGTGATAAATAAGGTCATGCCAATTGTTAAAGTCTTTTCTTCTTGTCATTGTATATTTTTCGTGGCGCAGTAGGCGTTACAGACTACTTTAGTGAGTCATACAAGTGATGTTACGAGCCTGACGCACACCTTGGGCTGAAGAACGCAACAGTCCTGAGAGATTTAATTGCAAGCCCAGGCAGGACTATAAAATCTCATGACTGAACATGATAAATCATCTAGCTTTTATTAAA
Organism: Metschnikowia henanensis; assembly: GCA_030674755.1. Classification (NCBI taxonomy): domain Eukaryota; kingdom Fungi; phylum Ascomycota; class Pichiomycetes; order Serinales; family Metschnikowiaceae; genus Metschnikowia; species Metschnikowia henanensis. The sequence goes on along the minus strand of JAKUBE010000112.1, from coordinate 6,215 downwards.
GTCCTAATTGGAACTAGAATTGACCAATTACATGCACAGCACTATCTATACTATTCTAGGTTGCTAGTGGTGATCTTAGACCCATGACTGTTCCGCTTTCATCTACGAAATGAAAAAAGATAAGAGTGACTGTAATGGCGGAGAAGTCTCCCGGGCCCAATCCGACCGCAGAGTCATTCAGAGATCCTCCTACATAAGCCCTGAGAACTTTTCAGTCCGAACTAATTTAAGTGATACTTCGTGGAAAGATGTCAGTCCCGGAGACACTTTGTGAAAAGATGTCAGTCCCGGAGACACTTTAAAAAGACTGAGAGGTATTCATGTTTGAGGTATTTCTGGGTTTTACAATAAACAAGGATACGCTGGGAGTCTTCCTGCCCGATGTATTTACGGGATAGTGAACTCAAAAGTGTTATCGCTATCACTGAGTCAGCCACGGGCGTCGATATATCAAAACTTCGGTCGTGATTGAAGGCAAGGTCTTAAGTGAAAAAGGCGGAATATTTAGAAAAAAAAGAGTAAGCATGGCATAATGCGGATTTGACTTTGTGGGATGAGTACATCAGTGCCATTCATCGAAGACCATGCCCAGATAGACAAGACCCACATACTCAATGCATGATAACACAGCACACCATTTGAGTAGCTTCTTGGAGTGATTTGAGAAGTCAATGGCAAGAAATGGGGACGTAAAGTTCTGCAACCTCAAAACTATGTTCGCCTGTTTTGCAATCTCGAAGCTTAAACCGCCAGTCTTGAATACGTAGTGCTTGAGTTTCGCAATAAGTCTCGACCTTGAGACTCAACAACTCTGGCGACGATAGAACCCCCTATTTTTCAAAAATCAGACAAGATTCAAGATTCATCTGGCTCATGAAAGACTAGGAAGCTTGGCCACGAATTTAATTGGGCTGATATTCAGTATCTAGAACTGTCAGAAAGCTTTTCTTCCCTCGACGGATGCAATGAACCAATTACCCACAAAACACCAATCTGAATCACGGTGAATTGATAGATATCCATTAATTGCCAACAAAGAGGGTTTGAGCGCCTCGGGCTTTGTGCTCCAGATACTTATTAATATAGGGAGAGAATTTGCTCACATCAAACTCTTTTCTTAGGCGGGAGATTGGCTGAAATGCTCCTTTGTGAGAGTCTGCGTCGAATACTTTAAAAACAAACACCAAAAAGTTGCTTCTGTTTTGTGGGCTAAATCATGTACCCTCTCTATCCCACTTAACCGTACGTCCCATAATGTTGCGCGCCACGGTGTTGGGGCAGCGGGCTCCCAAATCCGAGGCAAAGTGAGGGGTTTGAAGACCGAAATTGGGCCTATTTAGATGACTAATGTAGTGTCGCGACTGGTAATATAGCGTGAAAACTATGGTTTGGAAATGTTCTCCATGGTTGACTATAGTGATTCATATTCGTTGTTGTCTTGTCGGGCCTCAAATCCGGTAGAGTTGCGAATACTGCGTGGCAATCCGGGCCTCGGCTTTTTTCGCCTTCATTAGTCGTCTCCGTGTCCAACTGAACTGACTGAAAAAACACCTCGTCCTTTAGATTTTCGGGGATGCTGGCTCCAGTTACGAGCCAAGATTGTGGTTGGTTGTGGAGATTGCAGGCGCGCAAGGTGACTCTAGAGATGGAAACTATAGGCGCAACAGATGTGCCTCATCCAGGTCTCCACAGTGTGGCACCTGCCGAGAAGTGCATCTTGTAAAGCGAGCAATGCTGCGTCATTCGAGACACAGCCGGCTCAATCACCGTATACAGGGTTCAATTTCATTGGGATGTATCATACTTACGAGCGCGACTTTCCCCGGGTCGCTACTACTTTGTCAGATGCACGGGACTAAATGAATTATCTTCACGATCTCAGGTTTTAACAAATCTTTCTCACGCCATGTTACCTACTTTGTTATATTCAGTTTTTAAAGATGCACTTCAATTGCCCGGTAAAGAAAAGATTTACTGAAGAATGTTCCTCCTATCTTATACACCACTGGTGGCAAACGAGCAACCACGGGTGAAGACAGAACGCGTACTACGACATATACTGCACATTGTACGTCTCCCGATTGTATCTCTTCTACACAGTACCCATGTATCACCAAAAAAAATAACCGAGATAATTTAGGTCTTTTCCAGTAGTGCTAAAAAGGTTTACGAATGATGAAGTTAGCAAAGAAAGTTAACTGTGTCAACAAGCAACTACCATTCCTTGTTTGTACCTTAGGGAAGACTGTCGAATAAGTGCGCCAAAGTTCTACTCATATCGTCTACCAGATGTGGGATCCTAAGGGTATAGGTCCCAATTTCGTATTGAGGTTTGCTGAAAAGATCCGAAGGCTTGACTTCAAAGCTCTCGCCATAAGTATGCACGAGGGCTACTACGTCACACTCCTTTTCAGAAACCACCCAATCAGATTAAGGCGCTTGTTGCTTAAAACTTACGTCACCAACTCCTATCCGGAGGGGTATTTACTCGCTTTTTATGCGCCACGTAAATCATGAATCTGGCTTTCTCTCCTGTGCCTACTTATAGCAATACTATAAAGTTCTAATTCTATTTTCGAAATTTTCATGCCTCACAATTCTTTTGTGATCGAGGAGCAGTGAAGTTCCCCAAGAAAGTGCGCATTTTATCACCTGATAGTTTATTTTTTTCCCGCATGTTATATGCATATGGTGATTTCACCGATACTGCATAAATATGATTCTATTTGTCGCTTCAGTACGCGAAATCCGGCCCGGAAGAGACGGAAAGCTATCGAGAACTTCATTGTAAGGATTGACTGCAATAATTTTTTTAGCCGTGGATGTCTTTTTACTCCAATACAAGTCTCTTTTCCTATAAGGCCAGTTCAGGCTGTGAGGGTCTTGAGTTGGGGCTGGTAGTTGCAAGCAACTTTTTTTTTTTTTTTCATGTAATGCACACCGAGGAGCTAAGAGACTGAACCAAACAAAAAAGCTTGATCGAGTCGAAGCTTAAATTGAAAATGGGGCCGACATCCGAGGAAAAAGAACCAAGGCGTAGAAATAAGCTTCACAACAAAGATTAGCGCAAAGCCTCGTAGTAAGATGCAACACGAGATTTTTATAGGGGCTAAGACTCGTATACCATAGCACCGAATACAATTGAGGTGAAGAGGCTTGAACCTATTTTTTTTAAAGTATCCTCAGCTTTATCTATTACACCTTCTTAGGGCGTAAGTCCACGAAACAAGCACCCCTGATTTGCGGCCAAGCACTGAAGAATTACGGTTATCGTACATTCCGCTTGAGATATGCGGGTCATTCGCGAAGCGGTCGTCTATCTAGTCGCCACTGCTGGAAACCATTCGGTTAGGTTTTTTCGCGACTCGCACCGGACAAGATGATTACGTAATCAGCTTGCATAGGAGTTTAACATTTTGTCTCCCAGCACGTGTGCTCCGAGATTTTCGAACCTCCAAACTAGTAAAAGAAGGTCTTAGCTGTATTGGCCGTATAAGGTTGGGCAGGAAATGGGCCTTTCATTGCTGAGTATGCGTTCTCTAATTCAGTGTCGTTCAAACAGGGAATCTCAAAAAAATCCGAGGGGTAAAGAGTTGGAGGTACATACACAAAAGTTACTGCGCCAATATTTTTCACAAGTCCTGTACTTGACATATGCATGATGAGTTTTTCCAGACTGCGGAAAGCAAGGACACCAAACCAAACCATATACACTCAAAGTCTAAGACTTGCACTCATCTGAAGTTTATCCACGACATTACCTAAAGAAGACTCAAAAAGAAGCCAGTAAGTGTGCCGTGAGGCTTGCTCACTAAATCATAAAAAACATAAAATCGAGGCCTTCCTTTGCTCAGGCACTTTAGCGAAAAATAGTCTCTCGCGATAGGAAGCTCGAAATCTTATTTGGCGCATATACTGCAGATAACTCAAAGCTAAAAACAACGCGCAAGTGCGCATTATGCAAAATTTTGCAACTGCAAAACAAACGCGCTAATTTAGAAACGAACCGGCGCTGATATACGAACAAAAAAAAACTCAAATATTCCCAGCTTCACGGCTATGGAGGCTGCCATATATAATTCAATTGAAAGGGCTTCACTGGGCGTCAAATTGAAGGTTTTTTTCGCCATCATTCGAACCGCATTCCAATGAAACCTGGTATTCGCGCGGTGGCCTTGGCCATCTCGTATTTCTTTGTCCTGGTTTTCGGAATTACCATTTCTCAAAATACCGTCGAGATTTCAACCATCGATTTATCTTTGGGAGATCTCACCATCAACCCCGGTGTTTATTATTCCATTGTCAACAACGCCATAACCGCTTTAGTGGGCACAGTCAATAATGAAGGTGGGTTTTATGTGACAAGCGCGAACGGTTTAGCAGCCTCAGTTGTAATGACGGGCGCCTCTTTCGAGAACTCTGGGACAGTTGCATTCAACTCCTTGTCCTCTTTGGTGCTTTCCACTTATGACATTGCAACGATTGGTCCATTTTCGAACACTGGTAATATGTACTTTGGCATATCTGGCGCCACTCTTGTTGGTTTGCCCTTCACCCTCACTTCTGTGACCACATGGTCGAATACTGGAATGATCGTCTTTGCGAGAAGCTCTGGGTCCCTGGCCTCGGTGGTGATTGAACAAGTTGTTGGATCCGGAGGTTTGTCGACGATCACGAATGCCGGATCGATCTGTTTGTTGAACACTGACTGGACCCAGACCACAAATATCGCTGGAAGCGGCTGTATCAATGTTGCATCTGGCTCGCAGATGAACTTGCAAATAGCCTTGGGAACATTGGTCTTCTCAGTCGACACCACTCAGACCATTTATCTTTCCTCATCTGATTCGACTTTGAGTGTTCTTGGGTTAAGCGTCAGTTTGTTGTCCAGTCCCACATACAAAGTCGCTGGGTTCGGCGGGGGAAACATCATCAATATCAATCTTTTCTTCACAAGTTACTCATACTCGTCGAGTACGGGTATTTTGACACTTTCTTCGTTGTATCTTTTTTCGGTGAACTTTAATATCGGTAAAGGATATTCCTCGTCTGGGTTCAGCACAGTCACAGCTTTAACAGGCAGAAGTATTAAATATTCTGGCCCCGCTCCGAACAGCGCACCTGCGGTCTGCTCATGTGTCTTTACGTTCCCAAGCGTTACAACTACAGCTCTCGCCTCGTCAACTTCTTCATCAAGTTCCTCAGTCAAGAGCTCAACGAGTGTCGTGTCAACAACAAGTTCCGCATCGAGTTCAACAAAGGCTTCGAGTAGCTCGTCTTCTTTCAAATCCTCCACTTCTTCCGCGTCATCTGCATCTCCAAGCGTTGTGAAGCCGTCAGGGACGTCTAGCTCATCCAGAATTTCGAATTCATCAGGATCTCTGACATCGCCTTCGGGAACTTCTTCGAGAGCATCTACATCATCCAATAGCTCGGGAACTCCAAGCTCTTCGAATCCTTCGGCTTTCTCAAGCTCTTTAAGTTCTTCAAGCTCTTCAAGTTCTTCAGGCTCTTTAAGTTCTTCAGGCTCTATAAGTTCTTCAAGTTCTTTAGGTTCTTCAGGCCCTTTTAGTTCTTCAGGCTCTGTTCGTTCTTCAAGCTCTTTGAGTTCTTCAGGCTCTTTAAGTTCTTTAAGCTCTTCAAGTTCTTCCAGTGCCCCAAGTTCTTCGAGTGCCCCAAATACTTCGAGTGCCCCAAGCTCACCAGATTCCTCTACGCCTTTGAGCTCGACAACTATATCCAGCACATCCGGTTCATCATCCACCTCATCTACACTGGGACTGAGCAGCGCCCTAGGCAGCTCGAGCGCTTACTCAACTTCGAGTACTTCCTCAGACTTGGGGACATCGAAAAGTTCCGAAATTTCACCTCTACCATCGACATCATCAAGCGCAGCCAGTTCCTTGAGTGTCAGCAGCACAATTGACGCAGGATCAAGTTCTTCGGAATCTTACAAGAACAGTTCAACAGCGCCGCTGAGTTCCATCGCGGCTTCTGGTTCTCGCACGACTAACGCGTCTAGCCTGCAAGACATACTGACATCCACAACTGCATACAGTTCGACTGAGGCTTCCGGAAACGCGTCTGCCTCAGACACTCCAGGTGGCAGTTCGCGCGCGCCTTCTTTCACGACGTTCACCACGCAGACTACTGTGACGAACCTGGATGGCTCGGTCTCGACCGAGCTGGAGGTGATTGTTGTGACTACTGACTCT
>JAKUBE010000111.1:16673-29193 GCA_030674755.1 Metschnikowia henanensis | reverse complement strand
TCAGGGTGGTGTTCAACTCGCCGATTCTCACAGACCATGTGGTAGATGATCTTATTGAGAGTATTGTGGATGCGGGAGAGAAAGCAGAGTTCACAGAGTAATGTGGATTGTTTGAATGTGAGAGAACAAGTTGGAGGAAAGTATAGAAAGGAAATGACAACGAGGCCAATTTACTAAAGGGTATGGCAAAGAGAACGAGTTCAAACAACTTCAGGATAAGGCAATGCCTATGGGCACGGCCAATAAGAGGCTGATTGGAATGTCGAGCCTGTTGAGTACAGTCAAAATTTAGAGAAACTATGTGAAAGCTTCAAGTAGAGTTTAAGCTTGTGGAAAGATCAAGAGCTTAGGTCAATTCAACGCTTGTTGGCGGTGCAAAAGAAAGGTTCCTGGAATGTCAAGGCATTTAGAATAACGAAGAACACACAAGTCAATGGAGGGCTTTCAGGTGGCCCAATACGATTTAGGTGGATGATGTAGTCTTACTAAGTGTATTCTGAAGGCACAAAACACTTCAGGCTCGCTTCGTTCTTTTTAAATCTCTCTTAGTTTCGGGGTAGCTTTTCGACAAAACGAAAAAACAATCTTGAATGGGAGCAGTGCGTCTGAGGGTTTCAGGAAATCATTCCTCTGCAATTAATTTTTGCTGGATCTCGCGCCATAGAACTCGCCGATTGTATGGACTTCATCTGTAGCCACCATGACTCTGAGTTTGGGAACACCTGTGCTAAAGTTATTCATCAAGCTAGAGTTTGATGACTCTGATCTGGTCGAAATTACTTCGGCTCTCCTTTGTCCGTCGTCTCCGTCAATTCTTCTTCAAGTACAAAGGATGAAGTCCAGATGGCTTCGAGCAGGATATTTTCAGATCTCCCTCTGGTCCTGATGTGAATCAATTTTGGCATTTCACTTCGTAGTAGTTCTAATGTGCCCACAGGCGCGTGACAGAAATCGTCTTTCGTTGAAAATATGATAGAGCCAGAATGTTCCGTTTTACGGAAATCACTTTAGTATTCGTGGCATAAATCAATGTTATATCACGTAACCCTTCATTACCGTCAACATTATTTCCAATTTTGAGATTCGCTTTAGCTGAAAAATTGTATATTCTTGCTCAGCTTTTTCGAAATAGTCTTCAAAGTTAGAAATTAAGCCAAAGTATGAGGTCGGTGAGTTGCTCTTGAATGCAGAGAGGGCATTGCCAATTCGAAAAACTAGGCATAGTTTATCAACATGAAACGCGGCGCTAATATCTGCCAGATGAGAAGAAATGATACTCATGAAAATTGAACCACACTGCTGAATACGAACGGCGTACTATGCCAGCTTTCGACCAACGGTGTTGCATGAAAACCAGAAACAATGAGTAAGCCAACGTGAAATCGGCAACGTATCAAGACCATCAATTGTTGTGCAAGATTCTCTTTTTTACATTGTTTAAATCAGTTTTCGGCATCTTCGGGCAAAGAGCAGCAAGTTGCTCCTCCTTCGACACTTACCTCTCGTTGGTAATTATAGGTAAATGAGAAGCTGGAAGAACGAATACTCGAGTGAGCGTAAAGCTTAGTGAATGAAAAGTTAGCTTTTTGGAAGGTGGAGAACCCAAAGCCAGGACATCAAAAAGTTAAGTGAGTTAGGCAGGTAAATACCTGGATCAAAGAAATCAAACCCACTCCCAAGAAAAAATAGATGATACAAGAACCCCACACAACGCCCCCACAAAGAGTATAACATTGGAATCTAGCAGACTCCGAATTACACAGATTTGTCCGACTTCGGCGTAACACCCGCAAATCCCGTCTGCACCTACTTGATTACTTGGGATGTTGCATCAGCCACGTCATGGGCACGATTTTGCATTTGTTGAAAATCCGCCCGGTTCCCAACGCAGCGGTGGGAAAATATACCACGTTGCATTTTTTTTTTGTTGCGGAGGCACGGCCAAAGATAAGGCGGGACTGCATAGAGGCGCCGGTGCCCATACTGAGAGATCCATGTCTGAGCCCTTTGGGCGATCTGCATTCTTCAGGGCCTACGATGGTTTTGGGCATTGTTATCCTCACCGATGCCAAGTGAGAAAGAAGGACTCATCATAAGAAACATTAAAAGGAAATAGATAATAGGAAAACATTATTTTTGGTCGGGACAAGGGCCTCTTTACTGTGCGACTTCGGGCGCCCCAATACAATAACAATACTAAAACATAGAACGTTCCCTTGTATATAAATCCACTATGTTCCTGCTGGAAGAACTGATCAAATTGGGTGTATCGGAGAAAATCGCGTTCTTCGTTCACTGGGGAAGGCAATGCAACGAAGGCGCAATCTAAGGACGGTCCCATGATTCTTGGGCGCGATCGAGGGTCGTGCGCTGCCCAAAAACCCACGCCATTGTTGTTACCCCGGATTCCATAACAATGGCGACAATTTACGACACTTGATGGCAAAGTAGGAGGACAGAAACAATGGCAAAGAAACACAATGCTTTTCGTGTAGGCATGCGGAATCTCCAAACCTTGCACAAACAAAACCAGATACGCAGCGGAGAAACCGCGAGCACGTTTATTCTGGGGCGAGTGATCATGGATGCGATACTCGCTGCCCCGAAACTAATCTCGCCCAGTACCGGGCTCGAATTTTGGGCAGTAGATAACAGATAGATAACACATAGATAACAGATAGATAACAGAAAAGCGTAGAGATGAAACTACTGGCCCAAATAACAGATCCGAACAAAGACAAGGGGGGATCTTACTGTTGTAGATCTGGCCGTCGCCGCAATTTGAGATAGTGATAGAAACTCGCGCATCAATTTGCTCAGCACTGGTGCCAGGGCAGCACCGGAGAAGTGCCAAAAGAAACGGCCGAATCGCAGACACGCAGAAAGTGCAACTGCACAAGTAGGCGCACGCTTGAGCTGGGCGGTATCTAATAACTCTGAAATAGTCCTCATACTTCATCAAGCCCACAAAAACCAGATAATTCCCTAGATCCACAATTGCTCTGACTCTCACCATCAGGCCTCTCACGGCAAACTTTTGTGTTCTCCGTGGCCTCTCTCGGAAGAGTCCGCGCACTGCCAAATACGGCAAGATGTCGAGTTCGCAGCACCTCACCACGCACCATGCACACCCGCACGCATGCCCCGGCGATGTGCAGGAAAATGCAACATCGTTTCTGCTGATAGCGAGGGTCCAAAAGATAAACCTGAAAACCTACGCCAGGCATCTGGGAGATTTTTTCTGGCACCACCTGCCCCGCCATTCGCTGCACTGGAACCGATCATCCACCGCGCGTTATCTCCTACCCCAGCTTTGGCGCAGCCCCGTTGTCCTCATATATTTATAGGCTCTATCGGTGCAATGCCAGGAAGATCATTTTTTTTTTCATTCATAAAGCACATCGCCGTTTCAGTTTGAAGGAAGCCGGCAGTCTATCGTATACGGGCTGTACAGGAAATAAGGAACTGATTACATCAGGGGTTAAAATAGTCGACTGTTCGGAACGAGAAGAGGACGCAAGCTAAGAGAGCTAAGACAGGCCTGAAGAAACTCAAGAGAAAGTCAAGAGAGACTCAGGAGAGACTAAATACTAAAGACTAGGCGGAGCTCAAGCTGAAAGAGATACTGCCCGATTTCCATCTACCTCATCAACGTACCAACAATCTATAATGGCTTCGGAAAAAGACGTGGTCAACACTATAGTCGAGTCCCAGTCGTCGGAATTGGAACACACGGAAGTGGTGCGCCACACCTGGGCCGAAATCGAGGCGTCGGGAAACTGGTACGATCGCCGGTACGTGTCGTGGATCCCGCCGTTTTCCCACTCGACCGTGCAAATCGTGTTGATGTCGTTTGTGATTTTCTTGACACCTGGATGTTTCAATGCGATCACCGGAATCGGCAACTCGGGAATCAGCGACCACACTGTGGCGGACAACGCCAACGTGGCGCTCTACTCGACATTCGCCACGATCGGCGCCATTGGCGGCGTGGTATGCAACACGATAGGTGTGCGTGCATGTCTCGTCTTTGGAGGCACAGGGTACCTCATGTACACGCTCTCGCTCTTGGTGTTTCACTACAAGCAGAACGCAGGCTTCTGCATCTTTGCAGGGGCGTATTTGGGCTTGTGCGCCTCGCTTACGTGGGCCGCGCAGGGCTCGATCATCATGTCGTATGCGTTGGAAAGCAAGAAGGCGCACGCGATCATGATTTTCTGGGTCATTTTCAACTTTGGCGCGGTGATTGGCTCGATCATCCCCTTGGCGCAGAACTTGGAGAGCGGCGAGTCGAATGTCAATGCAGGCACGTTTGTGGCGTTTCTTGTGTTGATGGCTTGCGGCATTCTCTTGGCGTGTTTTTTGCTTCCCATGGACAAGGTGTATAAACCAGACGGATCCAAGGTGATTGCCAAGAAGCACCCGCGGCTCCAGGACGAGATCAAGGGCATGTGGAAGGTTTTGGTGCGCGAGCCCAAAATCTACTTTTTGTTCCCGATGTTCTGCGCGTCGAACTTCTTCTACACGTACCAGTTCAACGAGTACAACGCGGTGCGGTTCAATGTGCGGACGCGGTCGTTGAACTCGCTCCTCTACTGGTTTTCGCAGATGATGGGCGCGATTCTCTTGGGCATGATGATGGACTCTCCAAAGTTCTCCAGACCCACAAGGGCCAGAATCGGGTACGCCGTTTTGACCATCACGTCGTTGGCGATCTGGGGCGGCGGGTTGAAATTCCAGTTGGGCGTGACGCGAGAAAACGTGACGGACTTGGCGTTGATTGACTTCAAGGACGGGCTGTACATAGGCCCGATGTTTTTGTACATGTTCTATGGCGCGTACGACGCGATTTTCCAGTCGTTTATTTTCTGGGTCTTGGGCACGTTTTCCAACAACCCCAAGAAGGTGGCGTTGTATGCGTCTTTCTACAAGTCGTTGCAGAGTGCGTTTTCGGCCATTGCCTGGAGACTCGATGCCATTGGCGTGTCGTATATGTCGATGTTTTCCGCCTCATGGGGGTTGGTGCAGGGCTCGCTTTTGATTGCGGCGCCCTTGATTTTATTTATGATTACCGAGACGACCAGCGCAGAGGAGGACGATTTGGCGCAGATCATGGACGAGTCGGAGTTGAAGTCGGTCACTTCCCACCACCCAGAGAAGGTGTAGTGTTTTGAACCGGTGGCGCTTGCCACACATATAGAATTAATGAACAACATAAGAAAGAAGAGGTCGCTAACTGTATTCTCTCTTAAATTGAACACGGCTACCGTATGGTTGGGTGCTATTTTGTTGAGTAAAGCGAAGCAGGCGGAAGGCGAAATCGAGACTCAAGAAAGAATGAAGATCCTGCTATTGTCTCGTGATTTTGGACTAAAGCGACTCCACTGTCTTGGTGGAGTTGCTTGGTTAAGCAATTGCTATGGTCATTACGTTGAGACATCAAGGTCTCGGGCTGATTGAGGCGCCTTGAAGACATCATTCAAATTGACATTTGTTAACCCGATAACATTTATGCGTAGAGCGTGAGCGCAAAAACTCGATAAAAAAGTGTGTTTTCCATTAAGAGCATATCGTTTTGTAGCTACCCGACTTATATGATGAATTGTTAGGCTTCCAACAAACAGACGAACGTTGAAGCGCGATCTAATGGCAACTCAAATGTCACGTCTACTTCTCTGCGTGGCTGCGAAAACCTCCATTCCTTGGTCACTGGCTTTGATACCATGACAAGACAACAGCTCAAGTGTCGCTGGAATGATAAGAATCTTGATGAAGTACAAATACATTTGATTCCACACGATAGTCTGGATATTGCAAGGACTAACATTTACCAAGTCTAATCCCAAAATAAGATACAAGGTATGCCTTTCCGAGTATTTTGCAACCTCGACTGCGCACCAGGTAATACATCAAAGCAAAACAGGTCGCTACATCCAGCCAAGAATTATAAATTTTTATATACTCTTCGTGACAAAATACGAGGAGACTCAGTACGAAAAGCGATATTACTCACACTCTCCTCTAAGGACTTTCCAGTGCAGTTCTTATTTAATGAGCCCATGCGCGGATCTCCCCTATGTTTATTATTGGGACACCTGAATCGAAGAGACCCAGGCAATTGCCGATTTCCTGCCATACGATTTATGATCCGAATTATCAAAAAGGGAAAAGTATCAGGTCAGAAGCTAAAAGATTGTTCGTGTTCTCTCGTGGGCGACACTAAAGAAGTGGTGAATATCACAACAATACAATGATAAGATAATAATGATGCGGGAAGGTTACTCTGGCTGCACCTTATTTATGTAGTTGTCTTTTCAAATGTTTTATAGATTACTCGTTTCATGAAGTGTTATCTCTTGTTTCTGGTATAAGCCTTCTGATTGCTGGCCCTAGAAAGCAGCCCTAGGTAGCGGCCCTAGAAAGTGGCCCTAAAACCAGCGCGCACCGGCCCTATTTTAAGCACCGCGAAGAAAAGCGGCCCTGTCTTTAAAGCGGAACCGGACCAAATCGTCTCAGCCTTCTCTCCACTAACAAGGTACCCACAAACCCCATACAAATACTGAAAAGGGCATTGAAATAACCTCCATCATCGAGCTCCATACCTATTCACAATCAAAAACCAATCAAAGCACGAAAAAGCACGAAAACCACGACTGATCACCCGCTCCATGACCATTCACTTTACGCCCGGCGAGGCCAATGGATCTCTTCATTCTCACCACCAAGCGCAATGGAAAAACCACCAAATTATCGCCTATGGCCTGGGAAACAACCTCATCATATTCAGCGTCACCGACAATCTGCGGCGCAGCCTCCAAACGATATATCTAGCGGAGGACTTGGTGGCCGTGTCGATCAACGAGAAAAACGGGCTCCTAGCGATCTGCAGCGGGCCGAAAGTCGACGTTTTTCGCCCCGTCAACGAGTATATGGCAGTCCCAAAGTGGACCGAGGCCCTACGGATCGAGACGGGCGTGTCTCGCGCCAATTGCGTGAAATGGGCGGTCTCAGAAAACGAGTTAGCGGTGGGCACAAACGAGGCCCTTTTGCTCTACCACGTGACATTTGAATACGGCTCTGTGGCGCTGAAATTGCGCTGGCACAAAACGCAGCCGGCGCCTGTGGAAGCCCTTGATATCACGGCCGACGGCAGCAAACTCATCTCGTATACCCACCTGCATTTCGATAGTTTTGCCAAGGTATGGATGCGGCTTTCGTATGGCGACACTACGTCGCTTTTTGATCTCGTCTACGCCGACCACAACCCCGCAACATACCTCTGTTATTTCCAGTGGCGGGCGAGGCCGATAGCGCAGAAACAGGACGTGCAAAACTCGGCCTTGGCGCTGATGCTGCATATCAAGAACATCCGGAGTTTCATGCCCACACTATCTCTGGAGGACAACGATGTCTTGTACACGGTGACCAACGATAAGGTGCTACATGTGTGGGCGACATGCGACTTTAACGGGCACAGTTATTTGAAGCGGTGGAGTCTGTATGACCTCACTTCTGTTTTGGGCGCAGACTATGTGTCGTTTCTATTGATAAACGGGGGCCATATTGCGCATATTTCAGGTAAAGAGAGTCCGGAAAACGGGGGGACAGATTATGGAACCCTGGGAAGTGGCACCTATAATGGCACCTACGAGAATGGCATCTACGAAAATGGCACCTTTAAAAATGGCTTTGTTTCAAGAAAGTCAGGCGAAGTGTCCGCAGTAGATTCTTCGGCGGGCCTCACACCCAAAAGTTCTGGATTTGTCACGGATGCTTCCACTTCAGATTTCCTCTTGCTTATAGGGAGAAAACGCACTGCGCTCGTCCAGATCTCCAACATAACAGCCAACCCTCCAAACAGCATCGTTTTCAAGGAAATCGCCCTTTTTCCTTCCAACCCAGCATGTGTTCCGCAGTACTCCCTCCACGACGTGGCATTGAACGAACTGGCCCTAGATGATTTGAATTCTCACGCTGAATCTGACTCTGCACACATTTCAAAAGAGACTGCCCGCTATCTTACGAGTATTTTTCCAGTGGCGAGCACAAACGTGCTAAGTAGCCTGGCCAACAGCCCTAGTCTCGGTTTCTTGATTCACGACCGCGTCAAATCCACGATTCGCGCCGTGGACCTTGAATTCAAAAACTCCCCGACTTTGAGCCTAAGAGAAAAGTTCCAGGGCCACGGCAAATCTGTTAGAAAACTATACACCTCGTCCTCCCTGCACGAGGGCAATATCATGCTCTCCCTGCTGAGCTTTCCAGACCACAACTATATATGGGAGCCGCTTTCGCTCAACGACTCAGACCAGTCGTCGATGACCATCACGAAAAGATTCAGGCTCAACGTGACCAGAGAGCCCCATGGAAACTTGCACGAGCAAGGAATCGAAAACGCCGTGCTTCTCAACGACATTTACCCGCCACGTGACTCGTTCAGGCACCATATGGTGGCTGTTTTCGAAAAGGGCGGCTTTTTGAGCTTGTGGGAATGCGATGGCGAGACAATGGACGATCAAGACGCGGCGTTGGTAGCTCGCATGGAAACCAAGACCCTTGACGAGTCACGTGGCAGTCTGCCACAGGCGTTTTTCCTGAAGAAAATCGCAGAACGGTCATTTGCAATCGTGGCGATCTACGATCAGACTAGCATTGAGGCATGGAGAATCGACGTGCTCCCAAAAACAAGCGGACTAGCAGCGCCCTCGTCAAGATTTGTGTGTTCCGAAATAATCGCTGAAAGACTTCCGGGAGAATGCAATGGATCCGCCCGTATCGCGGCCGTGGAGACCTTTTTGGAACAAGATATCACCTTGATAGACGAAACTGGACTTTTGCGGTCCTTTGCGATCCATTACGACGCCAGTTCACAAACCGTGGGCTGGACGGAGACTCTGTCAATCCAAACAAACATTGAAAACGCCTCTTTGATCCATGGCGCGTCGATTGTTCGCAAAGTCGCCATTGTGGATGAACAGGGAACTTCGCTTTCTATTTGGGATAGCAAAACAGGGGTTCTTGAGTATGAGGAGGAGTTTCCTCCAGAGTTTGGGCCCGTCAGAGACCTCGACTGGACGTTTCTTGGCTCCATTGGGTCGACGGCAAGCACGCTTCTTGCAGTGGGGTTCTCCCGATTCGTGCTTTTGTACACCCAGCTCCGGTACGACTATACGAACAAAGTGTCGACGTTTGTTGCCTTGAAACGAATCGACATCTCCGACTATTCGTCGCATGAAATCGGCGACCTGATCTGGCTAGACGACTCGTACCTTGTGATCTCGAGCGGCAACCAATTTTTCATCGATGATAAGTGGGTCCAGTTTGGTCAAAAGACACAGCCTTTGAGCAACAGCTCAGTAAGCTCCACGATCAGCGAATTGCTCGTGGGATATAAGAGCGATCATTTGAGGTATGCCATTTCCGATTTGGTCCGTATTTTGAACGGGCCCTTACCAGTATACCATCCACAATTCCTAATTCAGGCATTGCTTATGGATGAGGTGGAGCTCGTGGAAGCAGTCTTGGTGAAATTGCTCAAGGTCCTTCGAGCTGATGCGAGCGTAGCCTGGAATCTTGATCTCCCAATGGCCGATTTGATGACGCTCAAAGAGACCGCTCGCACGCGAAAACACTCGGCTATGGATTCTGCTTTGGCTGTAGATGTCGATATGTTTGACACTTTCAATCCTAGTGTGGCTGATCTCCTCTCGGAAAGACTCACCTCGATCTCGCTTCCTCTATTGACAAGGCACCAGCAGATCACCTTAAGGAATCTCGTTATTCTCGTGAACAAACTCGCGCCTCTAAGAAACTCCTTGGATACAAACGGGATGAAGTTTATGTATGGCTTCGAATTGTTTAAGTCTTCCCACAAGCAGAAGATGCTTACGATAAGGGACATCAACTGGGCCGTGCATAGCGACCAGAAGGAGATGCTTTTTGCGTTCATTGAAAACCACTATCACAGACTCACTTGGCATTCCGTGAAGGAAGCAGGATTGACGTACTGGGTCGACATAAATCGGTTGAGAGCAACCATGGAAACAGCCGCAAGAAACGAGTTTGCGGACGAACGGGACCCCTCAGGGAGAGTCTCCATTCTATACTTGGCAATCAAGAAAAAACAAATTCTCCTTAGTCTTTGGCGGACGGTGTTCCATCCTGAAAAAGATAAAGTGGTGAAATTTCTCTCCAATGATTTCACACAGCCCCGGTGGCAGTCCGCCGCGTTAAAAAACGCATTTGTCTTGTTGGGTAAACACAGATACATGGACGCAGCATACTTTTTCTTGCTTGCAGGGAAAGTAAAAGATTCTTGCATGACGTTGTGCAGCAAACTCCGAGAATTCGACCTTGCCTTGGCAGTGGCACGAGTGAATGCAGATGAAGATGCCTTAAAAACAGTTTTGGAGCAGCATATTCTTCCGCAGGCTCTCATTTCTGGCGACAGGTGGACCACCAGTTGGGCGTTCTGGGAAATAAAACTCAAGGAAATCTCCATCCAGGCGTTGGTGATGTCTCCGATCGACGTGATCACGAAAAATGCAGAGTATTTCTCGGAAGGGTTTCGGAAGGAAGCAGAAAAGCTTGATATCCAGAAGAAGAGTAAAAGCTTCCTCAGAGTTGACCCTGCCTTGGGCGTGTTGTACCAAAAGCTCAGGGAGTCGAAGCTGAGATATCTACAAGGATCTAAAGATGTTCTGCCCCAAACTGAGTTTGAATTTGTCGTACAGTTATCGACAATCTACTCGAGAATGGGCTGTGATTACTTATCGCTTTCGCTACTCCGCAACTGGAAATTCTTAGAATACTCACAAAGACCCGAGACCAGGCTGACACGTACGGCCTCAAAAGGAGCCTTTCTGGAATTTTCCGCCGTGGCTACGCAACAGAAGATCGCACCTGAACCTTCAACTTTTGAAGAGCCAGACATGAGTGCTTTCTCATTTGGCTTCTAGCACCCTTGCCTTCTATATCATGTATAGGCTATGAAACTACGTCCATCGGCTGATTACGACGAGAGAATATGACATAACAACAACAAAAATTAAGACAGCAGAAAAACAATAAGAACCCCACCCGGGACTCGAACCCGGAGTCTCCCGCTTAGGAGGCGGATGCCTTAACCATTTGGCCAGAGGGGCCTTACGTGGAAAAACCTTGTACTAGCAGTAATTAAAAATTGTATTGAACATCAAAAAAAGATTAAAAATGTTAAAGACTTGATTACTCGGTGCTTTTGTTAGCCCTTTGTCGTGTTTAAGTGAGAAATACAGCCGGAAAGTGAGTCCTCAAAGAAATACCACAGGTCCGGGCCTCAAATACGAAAGATATAGTGAGAAAAATGTGTGCGCAAAAAACCTGAACCAGGAAAGTACAGTTTTTTGTGTTTCTTTAAAAAAAAAGTTTTTTCCTGCAATACAATGTGTTTCTTTCAAAACAATACTCGCCAGAAATCCACTTTCGTCCTTGTTTCTTGAAAAAAATTATTGAAAAAGGCGAAGCAAGAGGCACTTCCACCAGTGATGCCAAGAAGATTCATGGGAATCTGCCCAGAAGCTCGTAGCGAGCAGAGGTGGGAGAAGTTCTGGAACCAGCTCCACAATTTCGAGTGGACCGAGCATAAGGATTTGCAAGCATTTCACCGTTTTACTCATGTTCCCATTTATGACTCTTCTCGCCCAATAGCAGGCTTCCGATGTGCTCTTTGCTTATTGGAAGTCGACTTGACTCAGATGTTTTACCACCTTTGCAATACGTGTGAGAAAACTAAACGGGTGTGGGAACTCCTTGTCATCGAAACTCCAATGAAATTGAAATCAATATTGGCACCACATCACACACTTACAAACAATTGCGCAACCTCAATTGGTTTGTTAACGCCGTCCGCCGACTCTATCATTCCCGACGCCAAGAATGGAAAAGATAGGAGACCTCTTCTAGCAGGCAAGGGAAAGATTTTCTCATTTTTTCAAATAGACAATTGAAAAGAGCGTTGGTGCGAAGCAAAGCGGTTTGTAGTTAACGATTTCTACGAAATTGGTAATGTGGAGAGGAGAGCTTAGGGCTTGAGAAAGGCGGGGCTTTCATTACTCTATACATTATCTAGACGTGTTACAGGTTTTTATAGCTATAGATAGGTTTTTCCTGTGATACGATGTGTTTCCTCTGAAAAAACGATATTTCAGAAAGGAAGGATGACAATCATTTTTTCGTTTCTCAAATGGAAAAGATTTAACTGAACAGAACGTTGGCGCAAAGCAAGGCGTTTCTTAGTTGATGGTGCCTACAAAATGAATAGTGGGGGGGGGGGGGGGGGGGGGGGGGGGCTCGGGGGTAGAAAAAGTGGGGGCTTTTCATCCTTGTGGGAATTTACAAACTCGCCTCCAGCGTACTCTGGGTAAATTAAGGAATTTGTCTTGCCCCTATATAGACCTGCTGAAAAATTCCTCCCAGACGGAGTTGGTGGCCAAAAAACTC
This sequence comes from Metschnikowia henanensis, assembly GCA_030674755.1. Classification (NCBI taxonomy): domain Eukaryota; kingdom Fungi; phylum Ascomycota; class Pichiomycetes; order Serinales; family Metschnikowiaceae; genus Metschnikowia; species Metschnikowia henanensis. Next base: position 16,713 of record JAKUBE010000111.1, on the reverse strand, counting down.
GTACTTGTTTGTTGGACGACAGAGATACCACCTGCATAGA
>JAKUBE010000111.1:0-16663 GCA_030674755.1 Metschnikowia henanensis | reverse complement strand
TGTTTTAGACTGTTGTTTTGTGTCATGGTGGGGGTTTTGTCGTTGACACACTGTCGGCCCATGGAGAAAACGATGTAGAATGGAGGAAGGGTGACAGTAATTTTGGCATTGCTGAAAAGGAGAAAGATAAAGGGGAGGGGAGGGGGGGGAAAAGGAGGGGGGTTCTGGGGGGGGGGGGCGGAAGGGGGGGAGGGGGGGGGGGGGGGGGAGGAGGGCTTAGGGCTTAGGAAATTCGGGATCTTTCATCATTCTGTGCATTATCTACACATGCTGCAGGCTTTCATGGCTATATATATGAATAGTCTTTGACACGATATGAATCTCGCTTAAAAATATATCAGTACAGAGATTGTGAGACAGATAAGTCTAATTTCTTGGTTGAACGCATGGAATCGCATCGATGAAAGCAGTTCCTCATAAAGGAATGAATCAACAAGCCGCCCATTAAACCTTGTAAACAGACTGTGTCGCCAGGGCTTTTTCGTTATAGGGTGCGGAAATTAGCTCTTCCTCGCTCATGTATCGAAATCTAAACAAATGCTCACGAATAAACACTTGAAACAAAAGAGGCTTCCATTTGAAAAATCCCATTTGTTGGGTGTTTCTTTAGAGAAAATGGCAGATTTTGATCAGCCCTTAACGGCATCCTCTTGCAATCTCGTCACATCCAAATACCTTTCGCCCCAGTCTTTTTAGATCGTCGAGCTGTGATCAGCCCGCTATTCTCATGGAATCCAGTTTTCGACTTCTATTCGAAGGATCTAGTTTGAAGCCCTCCGGGCGGATTTAAGATCTTCTTCATGACTCTGTAGTATGAGCGTGACTGCCACTAAAATAAGAGACCTGAAATCCACCGCAAGGTTGGAGTCCGGCTGCCCGCTGGCATAGTTGTACATGCTAAACATCGAGCACTTTTTCGTCTGCTTGAACATCTCCCACGACCGATGATACTCGAAAGTGCCACATTTGTGTGGAGATGTGAATTTGGACCGGTCACTGGGCCCGAACTTTATCGAAAACATGTTGTGGAGCGCTCCTCCAAGCAAGGGGTTCTCCTTTTTCACCTTCAACGACGAGTCCAAGTCGTCCACTAGGCTCACCATATCCGGCGTCAACACATACAAATCATATAAAAAGTGGTCTGGATTCATGAGTGGACTTATAGCCTTGACAAACCGGAATCGCTCGTTGTTGATGCGCAAGTCCACTATGGGGAGCCGCGTGTGTGCCATGATGACAATCTCCACCCCTTTAATTTGGAGCCTGTACCGCTGGTATCCAATGAATTTCCGCCGGAGAACTTCTCCAACAGGCCGATTGTCGACCTTATCATAGAGTCGATCGGCCGCCTCGGGCGCAGGAGCACACTCGAAAAAACGGAGATAGCTCGTATCGCCCATGCCTATGCTAAGAGACCGCTTACTTACCAAAAGTGGCAAGCCAACGGCCTTGTTCTGGTTCTCTTTCGCTCTGGGGAAATCCGGGTGTTTTTTCGACATTTTCGAGTACTCTTTAAAGAGCCTTAGGGCGTTTTCTGATGCAAACGCCTTGAGGCTTCTGCCCGTGATTCCATCCGTAATGATATACTCTTGAAAATACATCGCGGGGTATCCTGGAGGAGCAGCCAGATCTAGCTTGCTAGTGATTTCTGGATGGTAGGAGAAGTCCGGTTGGTCCGGGTAATAGTCGGCCGCATCGGGCTCTGAAGGCACATATTTTGCCTCGGGCTCATAGACGTCATGTTTGGTGCCCATGGTGTAAATTTTGAGGAGAAATTTCGTGAATTGTGGTGATCTATGGTGGATTAAATAGATGGAGATTACGGGGTCAGAGATCTGCAATTGCGTGCGCAAACGGGCTAAGCCTCCGCTTATCGGTGACGAGGAGGCGCGAAATTGCGAAAGATACGAGGGACCCTCTGTTATTCGGTCGTCAATGGCGAGCCAGAGCGTTTTCAATTGGGCTAACAATTTCTTTCGAGGGAGACTTTCGAATTTGAGGTTTTTTTGGGTCAGTAGTAAGTTTGGGTGAGGCAGGAAAGTCCGCGAGACCAATATATGAGAATATGTCATTATGGTTCGAATTCTGATCTCTTCCACCTTGTCAGCGTATGTCTTGCACTAACTATTTGGCATTCTCGTCTGGTTGTAACTGATAAACTTGAAAACACGGCTGTTGTGTCGATTCTGACTTTAAGACTCTGATATTAATCAAGAATCATGAAAAGCATCGTTTGTATTTGGTTTTGCAGTGCGTGCTTCCGCGTTTGTCGCGTATTCTGCATTCTCTTAATGGAGGCTGCCCTTTCGATCGAAAGCACACGGGCAGCGCCACGATTTTTAAATCACTTTGGTCCAGTTAATCTCACCTAAGCCTGTGTGCGAGCTTGGATCGTTTTTGGAAAGACATGTGTATGAGAGTTTTGCAGCCGTAGGTATACAGCCCTTACCCAAGACCTGGCTTTATATATCTTTATGAGCCGCTTTTACTTGCTATGAGCTGGCCCTTCTTTCTGAGCGATCCCCTACAGATTATTCAAGATCAAGATCAATATCACTACGAATGTAAAAAGGTAGGTGTACAAACAAGTTCAGATTCGGAGCAAGTCTCTCAGCGGCGGAAGCAAGCTGATATTCGCAGCAAGGCTGCAACTTCTAGCTCAACGTAATAGTCACGTGACTGAACTGACGACTTAATGTTATGCAATCAAAAACAAAAAGTTTCATTGATTTTTTTGGTCCCAAAAGCGAGCGTATTGCGCCGAAAGGAAGAGAATGTCCGATTTGCGGGAACTACGTAAGTGCTTCACGTACATCGAGATAATGTATCTTCATGAATCACTGAGTGACATCCCACGAAAGTCGGGAATTCATAAATTGTCAAGAACCTTTTTCAAGGTGCCTGCTTTTATAAATTCTTGCATTTGACAACTTGCTACATTCATTCAATTTCTTTGCTTGAGCTTTCTATGGCCGTGGCAAGCGCCCAGATTTCTCTGCTTACTTTTGATCTTGTGGCAAGTAAGCTTTTGAGTCTTCAATACTCTCCCCCTTAAAACCTCTTTCCTTTATAGGGCTCGGCATTGCGACATTCTTTGAAGCCCCTTGCTGATCTTTTACAAAAAGGGCTCACCGGACCTCATACTTCAAAAAGCACTAACGAAATCTTATAGGAAAGTTTGCCTTCTCTTTTTTTTGCTATTTTCCAAAATCTTCAGGGCAGCGGTATTAGGATCTTCAATCCAAAATACTCTTTTGATGATGAGGAGTTTTATTAGAAGCGGAGCTGTGGTCGTTTTTGTTTACCTTTCATTCGATTTCACAATGCAGTTTACCAGTAAATTCGGGTTCCCTGTCTACTCTCAATGAAAACATGGCTTACTTATTGATAAATGAGTGAGCAATAACAAAGTGATTATATCGTCAGCTTAAAGTTCCAATGACAATCCCCATTCGCTGCACGTTTTCAAAAAGGATTTGTGAGTATACTTGAGACAGTTGGCATAAGTATATGCTAGTAGTGCCTTCTTACTGATGGAATTCTAACCTTCGGAGTTTTTGTTGAAAATTAATCAATTCAAACGGGTCGATTCTCGCTGAGTCAATTTTTGACACGAAACTCTTAGATCCGTCTTTTTTTTGTTTGATCAAAACTTGGATCCATTTGAGTTTGATGTTATTTGTGTATTCGCTACTTTTGAATGAAAATGAAACATTGTGTCAATACCGGCTCTCACATACAGCGGTGTGTATATAGTAATGTTGCAAAAACGCCAAAAATGCTGCAAAATTGTTGCTACATTGCGCATACCGCCCGCAAAAACACAACATTTGTTCGTGCCCTTCGCGAAGGTAAAATTTCACTGGTTGGAGTGCGGGTCCTGATGTCATTGTGCGTACACTGCTCGCCGTCGGAGACGTGCATATGGTTAATATGCATGTCGATGGCCTGGGTAAAAATGTTCTCACGCCGTCGACTGTGGAGCTAATTCTAGTTCCTTACGGGTTAAATCATCGTCCCCTGGTATTTATACTGCAGTATAGTTCAGAATCTAATCAACACAGAATTGAATGTTATACCGATTGAGTCAAAATGGTGGATCCAAGTTTCTCGGGAGGCACCAGTTACCGTACAGGGCACAAAAATCAAGGTAACATTTTTGACGACCTGTCTGACTCCGACGCAGAATTTGCACTGGTCAAGGAGATAACGATGTCATCGACTGGTATCGGCAGATATCCAAAATTATACAAGGCATACTTGGCAGGTCACGAACCAAAATTAACCATGTGTTGGAAACCCGAAAACATCTCGCGAGACTTGAAGGAATTTGCAGAATTTTACGCTTGGGAAATCATCGGCTTCGAGCAGGCGGATCCAATCGTGGAACTTCCCCGGGCAAGTACACGGATGTTAGATTTGTTAGAAGATCAACAGATGTTAAAAGCATTCGTCGCTACGGCGGATTTGGACTTATGGAAGACCTACTATCCTGACGACGAAAAATATTTTATATTTTACAGGATGAGTGGCAAGATTCTCGGCAAAGCCATCTTAAAAGCTTTTCCTTCGCTTTTGGAGAACGGATTGTTGGCGAGACGCCAATGCGAAGATCTCGGGTTGATTTTCGAAGCACTTATCAAATCAGCTAGAAACGCCGAAGGGAAAAGGAAAGCGAACTTCGAAAACAAGTTCAAAATCTTACACTTGTTGACGGGCTTATGGAAAGGAGAAACGGCGCTTGGCTTGGAGGCAGTCATAGGATACTGCGAGAATCTTCGAGCTGAAATCGCAGATTTTGACTACGCGCGCAATTGCGATGTAATCATGGCAAAATTATTCCAAGGTTACCCCGCAGCCGGACAACAGCTCATCGATCGGTGGTTTCAGCAGAAGTTTTCTTCTGGAAACCCGATGAGCTCCTCAAAGCCGGTCCCTCCATTCCCTGACATCGCCAGAATGTTCGAAAAAGGAATGCTTCTCTCATTACGGGTTCGAAAACTCAGCCGTGCACATATTCCAATCTACACTACCCCCGCTAGAAAAGTGATGTTTTTGGATTACGTTAAAGGAACAGCGTTCGAAAATGATTTCTGGGAGCCATCCACCCTAGAAGAAACAGCGGAGGTGAATGCCATAGAAAAGCCTCAACCACCAAAACAAAAAAGTGTTGCCGAGCAATTTGTCGCAACATACATGACAAAGTTGCGGAAATATCCCGATTTATGTCCAAACTGTTTACAGAAGCACAATTTAGTCGACTGCAAGGAGCTAGAGGATGACACCCGCGACAATCTAGCCGCATATGTCGTTCCGGGATTCGCAAACAAGACAGGCAAAAGATATTTCGGTCATTTGAAAAGTTTCGCCAAATCCCTTGCACATAATTAGCGAACTTTGGGGCCTACAAGTACAATAGGAGAGATTGTAGGTGTTTGAACACGGTATACGGTTCGGGACGTGCATATGGACAATATGGATGACGATGGCCTGGGTGGAATCAGTCTGGAGCCATCGCCCACGAAATTATTTCAAGTTTCACACCGGTCTGATCAATCATAAGGCAGAAACGCGTGTTTGCATCAAGATTTACCGAAAAGTCTAACAGATAGCCTTTTTGCGTCAGTATAAAAAAAGTTAACAGCTTTCCGCAACTTCAACCACAGTCCTCTATTCACATCAGTGGTAGCGGCTTTTTTGACTTTACACGCGATAGGCTTGGTCTCTTTAGCAGATCAGGCGGAAGGGTTTCGACTTTTCAAACGCCTGTTTGTGCAACATTAATAAACACTATCTTAATTGCGGAGCTTGCCCGCAGAAAAAGTGGTTTATATGGTTGTTCATATTGACCAGGTAATGGTATGAAAATTCTTGGTCTTTAGCTGAGAGACGTACACTTTCCAAAAACAGGGCACTGTTTGGTTGATCGTACGACAAGATTAGGTATAGCACGCAACTAAAATTGTGCAAGGATCCTTCACACTTGCGAATTGATAACTGGCGCATCTTACAGCCTTCTAGCACTTTACATTATTGTGTAGAGACTTAGTGAGTAGAGGGAAAGTGACGAGGTCCACCAGGTTTTGCACGAGGCATAAATATTTGCAGGAGTTCGAGAGTAAGCAATCAATTTCTTAGAAAAAGGGTTTCATAATGTCCTCTGCAATGAGCTTGGAATCGAACGTATAGCATAAACTAGAAATTGGTCGACAAAAGTGGCAAAAGAAAGAAAATTTTAATCTTTAGTGTCAAACAATTTGTTAAATCTGGGTCATGATTCATTCACTTATATTGATGCTTTAAAGCATTGCTTATAAACTGCGCATAACTCACCTCAAATGCGGGCTGAATAAGAAAATATGAAAAAATCGAATGAAAGCAATCGAGATTTAGCTATTGTAGACCGACAAAAGTGAGACGGAAGAGTAAGACCTGAGATTATGAATGCGCTGTTTTAATTAGCATGAACTAGTTAACAACCGTATTTTTGAAAATCACCTTAGCTCTAGCAGAAAGCTTGAGATCAGTCATAGCGCCAATTTTCAAACAAAGCTAAACGTTTCAATTCCTAGAATTCCGCCAAGAGACCTGTTTTGGGATGCTTTTTGGGAAAGTAGCAGGTTGGGGCGACAATAATTACATGCAACGAATTCTGAGCTTCTGCGCCAGTTACAAAAAAAAAATTTCAGATTTATCGCTTTTCTAGAAGCATTAAATTATGAAACGCAACTGACGAGAATTCAGGCCTCACCCTTTGGATGCACAAATCGTCACCCTTACCTCATGCCTATAATTTTAGACTGGCGCTAAGATGCGTCATGCAGCCGCACCAGATCTAAAATCGGCACGACGCTCGACGGGTTGTTTTATATGCATAACCGCCAGTTGTGTAGAATCATTGGCCACGCGCTCCTGTGAGATGTCAAAATAAAGCGAGCATGCACTCCCGTGACTATTGATCTACTTATCAGTTCCAACCAGAGGCAAACAGTGGTTTTGACAGCCTCCCTTTACCCCTTTCGGACAAGACCGCTGATGTTACTGGCTAAACGAATGGAGATCGAAAGGAATGGATCAAAAAGACTATGTAAGTATGGATCTAAATCATTCAAGGTTCACTCGAATTTGCGAAGAAGATATATAGCCCTGAGCCTTAATAATCTTGAGCAGGGAAGAAGAAACTTACACCCATTAATGACCCTCAAGAATTTATTTGCTGTCGTTCAAGGTAATCGATCAATTGGAAAAGTGATGATTGACCGATCAGAAGTGCATTTCATAACTACTTCAGAAGCTAGATAGAGCAGAGCAAATCGACGCGTCTGTAATATGTGTCTGGTCTAGACCTCGGGGCAAATATTAGATGAATGCTGCACATGGAAGTATTTTGTCTAGCCTTTTGGAATTATAGTTTTATCGCAATTTCGGCTAATGTATTAATATAACGTGCCAGTCAACACCGAACAAGGCACACCGCTACCGAAATACACTCCTCAAACTGACTGCAATTGCTTGCCTTTTTGTATGAGTTTGTTATTACTCGATTGCTTTCCTGGCTTATCTGAGGTTGCTTCATCACAGTATACGTCATTCACATATGTTCTTGACTGTCTTTGTGAAGCCTCAACCTTTTAATTTGCGTTCCGCAGGTCTCAAAAACTTGATAAGGGTGGATGTTTTTCGGCTCTGAGTTATCGAGCATATTTTCACATTACTGGTGAAGCAGTATAAGAAGATATCAGGTCAGTTGAAGCAACACTCAAAACGATGAAATATTTGCAGCGATAAGCTCGAGTCGAGATTTCCGTTTTCTTAATACGCGAGACGACGAGAGACTAGAACAGAGCCTTGCATTTAATAGAAATATGGGGTAAACGGTTCAAGGGAAACAATGTTTTTGCTTTTGGCAGTTTTCCCCAAGTGTATATGTAAGTTCCCGGGGAAGACGTCGACATCACGAAGGTTTGTGTTTTAGTTCGCATCTGTCAATCTTCTCATAACGGTTTTCAATTCCTTTCTAGAAACGATACAAGTCCAAGTATACTTTTTTTGACTCTTCAAGGCAGAGTGCTTTGTATGACATCCTGTGATCTCAGGCTTAATGCAAACTTTCACAAGCCTGAGTATCTATTGATGTTAGTTAAGTGCGCTTATGGGCCATCCGGGGGTTCCCTCCCTTTAAGATAACATCGGCGCGAATCTTTCAAAATTTGAATTGATACGAGGCCTATTTTCACTCTTGAATTGTATTTCAGGCAAAAATTAGAGTCTTTAGTCGAGATCTGCGCTAACAGCTCGAGAAACAGCCGGACGCATGGTCATGCGAGAGGCGACGTTAAGAAGAGACCCTTGTATTCTGACCATCCATAAGACGGCTCTTGGATATGCATCTGTGAGAGCGCTTAGTAGAGATGAATTTCACCTTTCCACGCTATAGCGCCTTGTAATGCAATAGCCGTGAGCTGAACTACCTGAAAAAAGGGACCCAGAGCATGCGAATGGCCTAATAACATAGATTTCCAATTCTCAACCTTCTTCGATTACCGACATTAATACACTGGTATGGCAAAATCGCACGCAATGGCCTCAAATTTTCATTATATCGATCACCGATCGTAATAATTTCGAAAGCTCACGCTTCTACCTCGTAATAAATGACTTCCTCCGAGGCCCAGCCTGCAGAAGTTAATACACTTACACTGGGATTGGACGCGTCAAGTGCTTCGCTTCCTGCTTTAAAAGGGTCAAACTGCATGATGCTCGAGGACCCCCCATATAGGACCTGGTCTTCTATTCCCACGCGGTTGCATATGACAACCGTGGTGCGTTTCGTCTTTTTCGGGAGCCCGTTGTATGGATGATTCAAGAAAGGGAATAGCCGTACGATCCAGTAGTCTATAAGCGACTGAGACGGTTTTTCGGCATTGAGACAAGAGCCTGCCACGACCTGTTTCTGAAGCTCGTCTGCTTTTGTCGCTTTTTCTAATTCCGACAAGTCATCTTGGATCGAAGGCGACTCTGAGCTGAGCCACGCGGTCGGCACTATAATGAGAGACGCGTTGTTTTTCCAGCAGTTCATGGAAAACTCAAACGCGTTGAAATCAGCCTTGAACTGGTACGGATTCATGTCCATGCAAATGCCGATATTTGTTGTCAAAGACTCTGAGTCACGACCAAGATCGTCCTTTTTCTCGGGCCACAGAAGTGTCAATGGCGGGAAATTGCGCACAGGATTCTCGGAGCATCCCCAAGTTTCGTCTGTTTCATACAAATGCGATTTGCGATAATTGTGAACCAACAGTCCATTTTCGTCCACCACCAATGCCGAGTTATACGTAATAGACCCGTATTTCTCGGGGTACCCAATGACAGTAGTGCACTTGAATCTCCTCGAAAGATCCCTTGCTAATTTGAAGGAGACCCCGTCGCCAGATGTTTCGAGAAAAGGCTCGATTTCTCTGGCCAGCCTGAAATTATACCCTGTGACCGCAAGCTCTGGAAGAACTAGAAGATCGATTTCTTTATGGAACCCAGCCATCATGTGCGCGATCTTGGCCAAGTTCGCTTCCACCTTTCCTAGAAGCGGGTTGAATTGGAGACACGCGACTCTGAGTCTCATCCGTGTTTTTTGTTTGAGTCAAGATCGGATTCCCGGAGTGTGTGCTAAAAGTAAAATATTGTTGGAGATAGCATTGACTGCAGGTGTTCGGAAAGTCACGGTGGTCACGTGACACACGAAGAAGGCGCGTCGGGTGGTAGGATCTTTCCTTCTGGCTGGACAGATTAGGAAAAATTAAAAGGTCCTTGATCGATTCGCTAGTTTCGACAACTTATTTATTAACCTGTGCAGTCGCGCATTTGACATGAATTGTAGTCGCAAATTCCTACTGCACGCGCTAACAAATGAAGCCTCCGCTGGAACATCATATGTGAGGACTAGTGAATCACGTTCAATCTGATTAGCTATCATGTGAGCTGTCATACTGCTATCTGAAAGGCTCAAAGAACCTCCATAAAAAATTCGTAACGCAATTTGTGCAGGACTCAAAGTTCTTATCTGGCGCCTGGCCTAAAAAATCACTCGACACCCTTTTCGATCAAATTACTTAACGCAAATTTAGGCCATGATGAAGTAACCTGAAGACTCCCTCCAGAATTTCGAGATTTTAATGAAAGCCATGAATATGAGATTCGGGAGTTCGATTTAAGCATTTGCAATATATGGCCTAGAAGTATTAGATACTGAGCCCACTTAAATGATATATTCGCTTGGTGCCTATCCCTACAAGCTTTCGATAACGTCAAGATCTACCCTGTTTTTGTTGCTTTGGGACTGCAATAAAGTGGTTGGATTGATATTATTAGAGCAGGTCGACAGATTCGAGATCTGTGGGCTTCTCTAAGATCTTGGAATATTGCATTATTTATGGTGAGTCTGATTTGAATATTCACTAATATGCGGGAGCTGATCTTTGTAGAAAAGATTTTTCTCGAGGACGAGTAATTTTTTTTTCTTTTCGTAAAAAGACATTTCCAATCCCAGAGGAAGCTCGATTTATCTATGACCTACACATTTGTTTTGTGACCTAATCTCGAAAGGTCGAAACTGAAAATATACCCACGATTGGTTTCTTAATCAGATAAGGGCTGCTCGTGAAAGACCCCATGAGTAGTAAGCTTCACTCTACTTAAGAGAAAACCAATAAGAATTTCAAATATTAGAGATTGGCTCCAAACTTTAACTCAATTATTTCATTTCACATCTGATGTAAGGGCGAGTTCCCTAGCCACAAAATTCTGTTTTGCTCCTTGGTTCTCTGCTTTTAAGAGTTTTTGCCGCATATTTCAGAAGCTTGAGACACAGACGATATAATCTTCGTCTTCTTGAGGCTCATGAGAATTTTAATCTCATCACAGGAAAATACCACCGCGAATGTATTGTATTGACGACGCCGAGAAACTTCTGACAGAGCTTATGTTTGTTTTCTTGAAATTTTCCCAGTTTCAAAATAGAAGTCGCCTCCTACAAATAGAATTTTATTAAACGCTACTCACCCTTGATATGCCTTCCGAATGAATATTTATTCATGAGGCGAGTCGATCGTGACGTCTTTCTGCCGTGACGTCATTGTAACTACACCCCGTGCAGATCTTTACGATCCCCGTTGCATGCCGCCAGAAATATGCATTAGGAAGTTGATCAGGTCACACACATTACATGAAATTTGTTCCAGCTCGATCATTATCAACTGCAGCTTCGCTTTGCTTATATTGCATGAGGATCTTAAACTCTTCTCAGAATGCTAATAATTGGCAGAGCTCTTTGAACTATTGTTGATATAATAGCTTTGTTGAGTAATTTTTATCTTTATCCACTTTATGTGAAATGCTTTCGGCATTTTAAAATGACATGAGTCCAGAATGTTCCATTCTTTTCCCTCCGACCCTGAACAATGGGGATATGGAATTTGAGATCATATGAAACTTACCACGGCACGGATGGGATATTCAAATCGACGGTTTTCCGCTCTTTTTGGATCTTTAATTTTTTGTATCCCAAGCAAGAAATACAAGCGCCATGAAACTTTTGTTCATTGCTACTTTTTCTGCATTTGCCGCGGCCCGAGTCATTGAATATCCGGAATCTAATTTGTTTCAATCCCCTGAAAATTATTCGGGCCGTTATTTAAAAATCAGAAATGTGGAAAGCCATGAAGCCCCCAAACTCGATGAAACCTCAAATTCTGAAGATTCCCCTGAGACTGCCGCGATTAAGGCTTCTCCAGCCTACCGTCATATTGACGAGCTGTTCAAACACCAGCCTCACAACTGCAAATTCAGATCTTTCGAAAATGCCCCTGGAGATTATTGGAGGGCATTGATGGTGCATCCATACTATATAGAGTGCCAAGCCAAAGAGCAAAGGCTCAGAAGCAAAGGTCACCGAAGCCCTGAAGATTTGGTGAAGTTGGAAAAGGAACTCATGGAGATGATTGAGAAATGTTACTACAATGAGGAACTCGATTTGAGAGATCTTGGGCACATAAGAAAATACGTGGTCAATGTTTTGGAACAGGCAAGAGAAAGTGATGTCGATGTTGAAGGCTTGACTGAAACATATGCTAAAGCGAAAAATGATGCCACGCGTATTTGCAAAGGAAATCCAAGCAATGAGTGCATTAACTATTCGAGCGAATCTTACTTGAACAAGGTCAAGCAGGTGGAATTGGACATGGCCTCTTATCAAGCCGAGTTCAACAAGGCTCCTACGGAGTATGAATTCTATAGCATCGCTCGCAGATTGTTGTACACGTCAGTGCTTTTGAGAGATCTTAAAAACGTGGATCTTCATGACTTTGAAGATGACCTGAATGTGGGCGGAATCCACAAGCGTTTGCAAGACCTTTCGATTATGGCTAAAAAACTCAATGAACTTGTTGATGCAAGAGAAGATAAATGAAGGGGGGCGGAAATATGATGAGAGGAGAAAATCAGTATCAAAAACAAAGGCACGACTGTCAAACTGGGTTGCTATATATCCCTCTCCCAATATTAATGTCCTCTTTTATATCACTAAAAATCGACATCCGACGACAAGGAGTGTTTTCTACAAGACAAACCAGACATCTGGACGCTGATATAAGACGTCAATGGACACGTAATCTGGATGAATGATCGTGTTGACTTTCAATGCTTGCTTCAGAAACTTCGTGACAAAAGTATGCGTTTCGTAAAGTCCCATTCCCGCTCGCTCATTCCAAATCCTCTGTCCCCGGCATGCCATGGAACAATCTATTATAGCACCTGCTCGCCTTATCCTTGAAATGATCGTACGGATGGTCCTGGTCCAAAAACGCGCTGCACAAGTGGCAAAAGAACGTGTAGCAATGAGAACACCGCATCTTGTTACATCCCTCCAGCCGCTGTACGACAATGTCGCATGTCGGGCACCGGCTGAACTCGTGCAGTTCCGCCTGCAACATCTCGTTGAAAAGTTGGTCCATGGTATACTCGTCGGCAACTTTGGTGAGAAGCTCGTGCCCGTATCTACACCTTAGTTCATTTCCAGCGGGTGAGGATTTACCTTCGGCGATCCAGAGCTCTATATCTTCAGTAGCAATACCATGATAGATTCTGTTGTCTTTAGTTCGCGTGCAGTCGATGCTGGCACTATGGAACGATTTGCGGCAGGTGTTGCAGAATGCATAGCCACATTCTCGACACACCACAAGTCTCTCCTGGGTGTTTTCCCGGAAAATCATAGCGGGACAGTGAGGACGAGGACACGACACGAGCCGCATGGGGAAAAGCTTGGCGATCAACGCGTGCTGATGGTCCGTAAAAATGGCGATGAACCTATCGAAGAGAGATTTTCCTGCAGCGTCTCGGCCCAAGATCCGCTGGAGCGCGTCCAACTTTACGGGCGGGGTCATGATCTGGGTTTTGAACTCGTGGAAATCGAACTTTTCCCGCGTGAAATGGTCTAGGCGAAGAAACTTTTCCCTTGTCTGAAGAGCCAGTTTCCCGCATTCGAAATCCGGGCAGTGCACCTTCTCGACCTCGCCCCTGTCGATCAAAGAGGCAAAAAAATCTCGGAGACAGCTTTGGCAGAACACGTGGCCACAGCCTTGAAATTCCACACACTTGTCCCCCTTGACATCCCGTTGGCAGATTTCGCAAGTGTAGGTGGATTGGTCGAACGTGCGCTGTTTGATCTGTTTGTCGAAAGCTGCAATCTCGTCGTAAAGCACTTGGTTTCCATTACAATAGATGTGTTTTCCGTTGTATAGGTCCGTGTAATTGCTTGCTTTCTGCTGTAGAATGTCTACCATAGTAAAAAGCACTTGGTCCTTTAGGTCTTGCCAGGTCTCACGCAACTCATTTGAATATTCATCTAGCTCTTCTTTCGTGAGTAAAGCAGAAAAAAGTGCAATTTTCGGCGGCTCCTCGTAGGGGTACTTTTCGGGGAGTGCAAAACTGAATCGTAGAGGCGGAACATGCAATATTTGGGTGTGTGTCTCCATAGTCTGATCTCCCAATGAGAAAAGATGTAAACACACCGGATCTTCAAACGAAAAAGTGATGTTGATTTCTCCCAGAAACGCGTCTGTCTCGATTATTGCTAGATCCAGGTATATCGCCTCAATCGTGGTGAGCTCTTCTATCCGAACATCGAGGCCTTCCATGGTAAAAATGACTTTTTGGGCATGGAATGAATTTGAGCAGCCTTTTCCAAGCAGCTTTTAACAATACAGCTGTTTTAGAACTTGTCAAAGGGTGTTTGTGCCAGAATGGCGAAACACATTTAGGAGATATTAAGCTAAAAGAGCCATCTTCTTATCGATGGCGATCGGGCGCGGTCACGTGACCATACCCAAGGTGTTCTTCGGGGACGTGAGTTTTGTAGCGACTCGGCTGAATTAAGTATACCGTAGATTTTGTCACAAGAAGTAGAGAAACCATTTCTGATCTGTAATTGGCTGGTTTCGTTTTCGTGTGTGGCTTGCAAAAGTGTCTGCTGCTTCAGTGGTGATCGAATTTATGAGCCTTGAGATATTTCTTCTTAGACATGAGAAGCTCTATTCTTCTTTTTTTCACAATTTGATCTGAAACAATACCATCTTTCCAGGAGGTGACCTCTATTCCAGTCTGGACTTTATTTTCTGTGGAGATCATGGTAGTTTTCATGGACAGTTTGTTGCGAAGCCCAGCCTACAGTGCAAATGATAATCGTAATTTCAGATCAGCAGGGGGGTCTCTTTTCTCTATAAAACAATTCATATTTATCAACGGTTCAGATAAATGGCACTCTAGCAAAGATTCAGAGGATAGAGTTAGTATTTATTTATTCGTTTCATCTACTAGTTTTCTGAAATCCCTCTTATGTTCATACAATACCGAAGGAGAAGACACGCGATGCAATTACACAACAATGCAAAACGCCGCTGGAAAAATCGAAACTTCTAGAATATCTTTTGGAGTTCGGAGCATTAGGAAAAAGGTGTGAAACGCAATTCTTGAGATGGACTTTTTCTTTATTGGTCAATCAAGCCGTATCATGAGTCAATATTCATTTCCGGACTCCCCACAATTGGTGGAGTCATTCACTAAATCGCGCGATGCAAAACGACCCGCAGTGCGGGGCTCGCTGCGCGGACGGGGCAGATCACGTGATGCCTGAGCCCGCTCACTTATCAGGCCCCAAAACTCTACTTCGGACGTGTGGGTTTATTCCTTATTCATTTTCCAATGTTGTTCAATCGATCAAAGCTTTGAAAAACTCAGAAATTTGTATTGGCCCAACTTGCTTGTTTAATTTGTCGCAATTGTAAACAACTGGGGAGTGATTATTTTCTGGTCACTCACAATAACACCAGATGTCCTGCAGAATGGCTTTGGTCATTCCCCAGAATTCCGAAGAATAATAAATTGCAGTCTTCCATCAGTATATAAACACCCTTGAATTTCACCCATAGAGTTTAGTCCTTTTACAAATTCAGAGCTTAAAATTTTACAAGACATTCACAATTGAGAACCAAATTACATATTTTATCAGCAACGAGAGATCACCACTATGACCAGAACTCAGAAATGGACAGTGCACGAAAAGGCCTCGACGCCTCGCTACTTTACTCACAAGGGCCATTTTAACACCGACCCCAACAAAGTAAGCAAAAACGGGAACGGGAAATATAACTGGGGCAAGCCAGGCGACGAATTAGAAGACGAAGTCGAATTCACAAATAAAAGCAGACGCAACTCCAACCATATGGCGAACGAGCTCGAATTGCAGGCGAAGTCACGTGACTGCAACGCCAAGCTAGATATGCAGTGAGGCTCGAAGCACCACTCTCTACATCAAGTAGTTACCTAAAAATACTCCATCCAATGCATTTTCAATTTCTTGTGTTTCTTGTAGATCTATGATTATGTCTAGGCATCTCGACATGGTAACAAAGTCAAAGCTCGAGCGCAAAACAAAAGGGCTTTGTCAGAGAGTGCTCCATAGGAACTAGTTCGCCGCCTCCTCTGCCTTGAGCCGCTTTTCGACTTCGGCTTTCCAGCCCTTTCTTGCCTGGCGCTCCTCGTACGCTTTCTTGTTACTGAGTACACGCTGCACAATGACCTCGGTATTGATGCCCGAATATTTGTGCTCCGGGATCTGCTGGAAAAGCAGCAGCACCTCGTCGTAGATCCCGGCGGCTACAGGCGTGCTTCCGTGGAACACCAGCACCACTTTCCCCGGAAGTTTACCCAAAAAGTCCATGGTCGGCGTATAGGGAGCACCAATCACGAGCGCGTCCACGT
This sequence comes from Metschnikowia henanensis, assembly GCA_030674755.1. NCBI lineage: Eukaryota > Fungi > Ascomycota > Pichiomycetes > Serinales > Metschnikowiaceae > Metschnikowia > Metschnikowia henanensis. The sequence goes on along the minus strand of JAKUBE010000111.1, from coordinate 355 downwards.
AACGACACTGTAACACACATAGCGCCCGCTCAAACAAGCTCATGATCGGGTAGTTGAGGCCCTTCTGCTCGTTGATCACTTTGTCGTCGTGGAGCCCCACCACCACGGCCGAGTTTGTCTTTTTGGCCTCCTCTTTTACAAGCCGCAACGCCTCGATGTGCCCCGGGTGGAAGAGGTCAAACCCGCCGTCCACATACACGACGTTGCCTTCTGAAAACTGCGCGTTCACAGCTTCAGAGGGCTCTACGATGGTCTTAATAGGGGCCAGCCCCTTGAAATTCACGTAGACGCCGGAGCCGTGCCGGAGCCCGGTCGCGTCGGACGCGTAGTTGCGGAACCGATCCAACGCGCCCTC
>JAKUBE010000110.1:0-29212 GCA_030674755.1 Metschnikowia henanensis | reverse complement strand
GTTTGATATACAGTGGACGCAAGGGCCATTATGCAAATGAATGTGGGAAGATGTGGATGCCAGAAATCACAGAAATCACAAAGAGCTTATCTGTACGGAGCATCGGCGTCAATGCAGTACTGCAACTCCTGCTCCCACTTGTCTCCGTTCTCCAACAACTTCTCCTTGTTGTACAATAACTCCTCTCTGGTCTCGGTACTGTATTCTACATTCGGCGACTCCACAATGGCGTCCACGGGACACGACTCCTGGCAGTACCCGCAGTAGATGCACTTGGTCATGTCGATGTCGTATTTGTACGTTCTTCTGGACCCGTCGATGCGCTCCTCGGCCTCAATAGTAATGGCCTGTGCTGGACAGATCGCCTCACACAACTTGCAGGCAATGCATCTTTCTTCTCCGCTCGGGTACCGTCTCAAAGCGTGCTCGCCCCTGAAACGGGGGGAAATGGGGCCCTTCTCAAAGGGGTAGTAGATCGTATAAGGGCTCCTGAAAAACATCTCCATACAGATGTACATACCACGGGCAATCTCGCTCAAAAAGAAGAATTTCGTGGCCTTCAGCAACGCGGACTCGCTGCTCTCCTCCCAACTTTGCGGACGAGGCTGTCTGAATCCTTTAGGCCACACGGCCTGCGTGGAACCGCCGGTAGTTAAATACTCCGTGACTGGACCTGAAACCGTGGCTGCTGGCTTGGCAAAACGGGCCAGAAACGCAAATCCACGCACGCTGTTTTTCGCTAAGGACTGGAGCATGGCTGCGCTGGGCTGTGATGTGGAATTAGGGCGCTAAAAGTGAAAAAAGGGCGTGTTGACGTCGAGTGCTAGTAGCGCAGATTCTTACTATAGCACTGTACAAGGGCACTGGAGCAGCTTCTGCAGAGCCTGGGGCCGTAACGCGAAAACAAGGTGCGGTGATTGGCTGCGACATTGCGGTGGTGCGACATCGAGGTGACGCGACATTGAGGTGACGCGACATTTCCAAAGCACCGCGACATTGCCTGGGCTGCGCTCTTCTTTCGTGCGTTCACGGTTCATGTATGGAGCCGCACCCCGGTACAAGCTTGAGCTAAGCCTCACGCCCATGTAACTACAAGTATCGAGAATCGCCACGCTTTTCGGTGACGGGAATATTACTTCCGAGTCAGCTCTGAGATCTTTATGACATTTTGGTGCAAAGTGGATTTTTGGGTACTCTTAGGTCGAACTATAACGCATAGCGTTTACTCAGCACTGCTCTTAAAAATAGACTGACCAAAGATCTGATGGTTCTTAGCGGTTCGCAGCCGCGTGGGCGCTTTTTCACGAAAATTAATAACTGATTTTTATAGCACGGGACAATGCCGTGTAGTTTCCCGTCTCCCCGCCTGATACATGATGACTTTGAATTAAACACCACGCAACTGAAGCTAGTCCCAACTTCGTGTGACTGATTAAGTGACCGCAAATAGCTCCTTTAAGGCCTCTCAAATTGGCTCATTGTCAGGGACGCCGCATCGGTGAAGCGCTCTGGTTAACATTTGGATGACAATGGCGACTAATTTCATGAGTCACGAGGATGACTCTAGCAATTTGCCACCATTTCCTTCCAGTATTCTAGTCATTTTATCAGGAATGTACATACAGAATTTCATTGCGCGAGTTTCCCGTTGGTGGAACCAACCGACCTCTTTTAGATCGTTTATTATTTGACAGAATCAATTTCTTTCCCTGAAGAATCGACTTTGTTTATCAAGCATAAGCATAGAGAGTTCCACCAACTCAGGTCATTTTCATCGGGTTGCGGTCCTCACATGCTGAGCAGGGTTGTTAGTAAAATTCTCCTCCAATGGTCGGGAGAAGAAGTTTTCTAGTCTAGCTATCGTCAGTGATGAAAAATTCAAATGTAAAAGGGGGTTCTCCTAAATTAGTGTTTGTTCATGATTGCAGAGGCGAGCACTTACATCTCAGGTTGATGCATTCAGTTTCAGCGATCCGTATCCTGATTTCTGGTTGCGTGAGTGGCCGTACATTGGCTCATATTGGAAATCTCTTCATTGCACTTGGCCTAAACTAAAAGTAATCTCGACAACTTATTAGTGGTCTGCTGTGAAAATCTTAAAGTCTTATTCGACGTCAGTAAAAAACTCATCAGCCATAATTTGTTATACAGAATGCCGGATATGGAGCCCTCAATGTAAAGGGTACCTGATATGCCTCTTTTTAAATAACCAGGGAATCACCTTTAGATTACTTTAAAAAGCCGCTACGAAACACTTGTGTCTTCGGCTTACTAAGTTAAAGCCGGGACATGGAAATTAATTTTCTTGAAACCATCAGATGCACGAGTAGAAAGCTCGCAGGTCCTGGACAAAGCCACAGTCTCATATCGCATTATTATTATTAACCCATAAGTCTGCGCATTTATCATGATTCATGTTGACGAGTTCAGGACGCTAGCCACACGTCAATTCATCAAGCTGGTAATTGAATCTGTGTTTTTTTCTGGAACTCAGATCTGATCAAGGCGAAATATCTCCACGCGCTTTTGGGTTCGAACCCGGAGGACATTCACCTGGCTCGAAATGGCGCAAAGAAGTATTGATCCGCGGAACAGAGCCGCAGCGATTTTCCATGGGTCTCAAAAGAATAAACTTGACGCCAGTGAAGACAACAGTATTTATTGTCGATGACACGAAAAGACGCACCTAGCTATAAAAAAAATTACGACTGATCAGCACGGCCTTTGAAAACACACTACTCGTTTCCACGTGACTACCGGGAGACAAAACTTCAAAGGGCGATGTGATTTCCTACCATGCGGCACATAACCTCTAGGTTTGCCTTGACCCTAGGCACAGAAAAGTACATCGAATGGGAAATGGCTGTCGCCCTAGTCTGCTCATATACGAGAACTTTCCAAAACAAGAAGGACATTAGATACTATAGATACAGAGAAGGACTTTTTTGATGCTGGCTTATTAAGATTCCCTGAATTCAATTCAAGATCTCCTGTGAAAAGCCTCCCCAGATTTGGATTATAAATCAAGCCGCACCCCATCGTTTTAGAACCTTCTTGCATGCCGGCACGGTGCCAGAATTACTCAGAATTTGTCAGTGGGTGCGCGCTCCAACTAAAGCCAACCAAAAGCCTTTTTTATTCCCACTCTATTAAATAGAGACCCCGCGCCTGGGAACAAGAATTCCGCACGCACCAGAATCTCGATTGTCGTACCAAAGTCTTTTTACAGCCTCTACTACACTTTTACTACACTTTCGCCAGACTTTCAACAGACTCTCACAAAAGTTTTGACCTACACTCTCGTTGGATCCTCCCACACACAAACGTCACCTAGAGTTGCATTTCTTCCGCGTTTTGTGAACACTCCGAAAGACAGTCGTTAATTCTTTTTTTCAAGATACACCCGCTCATTTAGACTTCCGCCCGCGGCTATTATCTCAAACCCAAAATCTTGCCCCTACATTCTATAACCTTACCAGCTAATATTCCCACATGCTGACGCCCACAAATCCAACTCCTCTAGCGCCCGCGCCTATAACCGCGCACAAACACAATTTCGAGAATATGCCGCTTGTGTCGCCTGCGCTCACGCCGTCGATATCGCAGGCTCCTCAGACGCCCCCTCAGATTTCGCAGGAAGAGAGAAATAAACTTCCGATTCACGACACGCTTCCGCACGTCCGATGCATAGCACGCGCCCGGATCCCAACGGTGCAGGGCCCCGAGATCTTCCTACATCTCTACGAAAACGACGTCGATCAGAAAGAGCACTTGGCGATTGTTTTCGGCGAAGATATCCGGTCCAAGTCGCTTTTCAAGCAGCGCGCCGGCGACACGCAGCAGGACCGGATGACGCGGGGCGCGTACGTGGGCAAGCTTTTTCCCGGGCGAACGGACGCCGATTTCGACGAGAAGTCGGGCAAACGGCTTGATTTTGACGCCAACGGCGATTTGATCGCGCACGACTCAACCACGTTTACAGGCGACGTGTTGGCGCGAATCCATTCCGAGTGTTACACGGGCGAAACCGCCTGGTCGGCCAGATGCGACTGTGGCGAGCAGTTCAACGAGGCGGGCCGTATAATGGGCGAAAACGGGCACGGGTGCATTGTGTATTTGCGTCAAGAGGGCCGTGGAATTGGTCTTGGCGAGAAACTCAAGGCCTACAACTTACAGGATCTTGGGGCAGACACAGTGCAGGCGAACTTGCTTTTAAGACATCCGGCAGACGGGCGCTCGTTCTCGCTAGCCACTGCCATTTTGGTGGACCTAAACTTGACCAAGATAAAGCTTTTGACAAACAACCCAGATAAGATCATTGCTGTGGAGGGCAAGAACCGGGACGTCGAGGTTGTGCAGAGGATTCCCATGGTGCCACTAGCGTGGAACTCGCTGAGTGGGATCAAGTCGAAGGAGATAGAGGGGTACTTGAGCACGAAGATAGAGAGAATGGGGCACTTGCTAGAAAAACCCCTTGTGATATAGTAGCATGTGAGTGCTGGAACTGATACGCACGATGACAGTTATTGACTAACGGTTATACTTCGCCGAAAAAGTCGACTTTCTTTCCTGCTATGCATGAAAGACGAAAAAGACTGTTGTTGAAAACAAGGTCAGAGTTATATGGCGATGGACTCTCAAACGTTGACTAGTATAAGAATTTGTGCATGCCTTCCAGCACTCTTGATCATCGATCTGCAAAAAGTCATGATCCACAGATATAATTTGAAATTTGAAAGTCTCAATGCTCCATCCTATTTGTATTGCTGTTATATCCACCCCAAGTACGGTTGCGAGTATGTCAGCAAACTGTGTATTTTTCACTAACTCTGTTTAACTAGTATCTCTCAATCCATTTGCTAATTGCGATTTGATGATAATGAAAAACTATGGGGAGGGCCTGAAGTCGTTCTTGGAGACAATCATGACTAGTAGCATAAAGACGACATGAGCAAGTTTCGAGAAGATATTCAAGTTGCTAAAAAGCTTAATCTCGTTCGTATTACGATAGAGTTTAAAAGCTGAGCAAGCCTCGTCTGACGAAAAGGTATTTTCTCGATTTGTCAAAGACAAGTCTCTCTGAAGATTTTATATTAATCATAAAAAAATCAGCACGCTTTATCAAAGGCTACTAGTTTTTCTTATTTTCTCCTCGGTCGGAAAATGGCTCTCCATCTTTAGCACCATCGTGAGTGCTGACCGTTTCATCAGTGGGCTTGTTTTTGAGACTTTGTTCAATTGTGTTCTTTTTCGCTTCTTATCATAAAATCAATCATCTTCTTGGAAGGTCTTTGGGTTAGTATCTGGTGCCGTGTTTATCACTCTCTGCGTGAGTGAGTAGCAGCGTTTTTCAGTGCTATATCTGAACCGACCTGAAGTCGAGGAACGAAAATTCCTCTTTGAAGAGTTTAAACCCACTATTGTTTTTATCACCAGAACAGTACCCCATTAAATTTTTAACCCGTTCTAGTATTAGTCAGGTTGGTAATAAACACGGAAGAAGTCAGCGGTTCGATACAAGTGGGACTCCCTATCACTTCCGGCCTAATTTTCTTAGGGCCAATCAAACCCCGTATTCTTCATGATGCTTCGCCAATGTTCTTGCCAGTTGATGTAGATCCAAAAGCTCGTATAATCAAGAGCACGCTTTCGCAACCTATTGCAGTTTGCTGCTACAAGATTACATTCTCCGGCGAGAATCAACTTTCAGGTTGAGACTTGGAATACAAAAGACAACGATCCTGAATCAGCTGCTAACAACCCTTGCCTTTCGCTCTTTGATAATGAGAATGCCTGCTTGTTAGATATCCCTGCATTACACTTGCCATTACCTCAAACTACTATATTAGAATCCTATACATCAAAAAATTAAGAAGACTTCTCCAGGATATCAGTCAGGGGAGCGGTGCTGGAGGTGTTTGAGGCATTTGCCTTTTTAAGTTCAAGCAAACGCGTCGCCTCCTTGTGAACATCGGCCACTTCCTTCGACACTTGCTTGTAGAAATCGTGCACTTTCATACCGTATGGGGTAGAAGAGGCCTTCTCGAAATAATGCTGCAACCTCTGCAGGTACGAGCTCTTCTGCACCGAGTTGGTGAGCGAGTTGAACAGGCTCTGAGCCTTGTTGATATTCTTGCCAGCCACGGACTCCGGGTCCTGTGTGTGCAAATACTTCTTATCCAAATCGGTCAAAAACGACACGAATTTTGTGCTGATACCTTGCTGCCCGTCGAACTTGATGGCCTTGTCGATCAAGTCGTCCGAGACTTTGTACCCAGAAGCCAAAAGCTGGGCCAAAATGGCCAGTTTGGGCTTTTCTTCCTGCGAGATGTCGTCGTAGGAATCGTCGCCCGTGATGGTGGCATTGTCTTTCTCGGATTGGATTTTGTTGTCGGAAGCCTCGGCGCCGCTTTTGGCCGCTTCTTCGTATGTGGGGAGCGTCGATTTTGTGACCTTAACGGCGGTCCCTTCCAACTCGGCATCGTTCAAAAGAAGCGCAGTGTCCACGGCCTTTTCCAGAGTGAAATTGACTTGGTATGTTTTGAACCCTTTGGCGTCGGTGTCGAGCTCGTTAATCGACAGAACTTTGCCGCAGAAACTGAAGAATTCTTGGAGCTTGTACAATTCAACGGCTGTGGAGACGTGGGAGACTGTGACTGCAGACATTTCGGGTGAGTAGGTGGATTCTGCGGTATTAGAAGGTCTGAGTAGTTCCTGAAATTTTTCCTGAAATAACAATAACGATGCGGTCGGTTGTAATGTCAATTGCAATGAGGTCAATTCGTGGTGAGGAATAACTGACTTTCAATAATAAAATCGTACCTTTTCCACAATCAGCGGTGCTTTGGGTGGTTCCTTAAATAATGTTTCAGCACGTAGCAAGGGTTTGCAGGCTTCCGCAGCAGACTGGGCCTTAGAGCGCATGACGACATCTGGCGTTTCTTGCTTCCCGAAACGGGGCTTGGCGTGTGATTTTCCTGCACACAGCGCCGACTATCCTCGCGCGGTCTCTGTCGATCTTCCCCACGCATGACCACGATCGTGCCTGAATATGGCTGCGCCATGGGAGTTCCAACCACCAAGTGCAAGGTGGCTGCGAATGATACGAAGTCTCTGCACTGAGCCGACAAACATAACGAGACTCCCCAAATATTTCCTGGAGGATATTGTAAAAATATCAGGAAAATCGTAGGAAGATCGTGGGGACACGTCAGGGAATTACCACAAAATTACCAGGAAACCAAGAAATACCGCAATGATCCTGCAACAAGGACATGCTCACGGCTCAGGGCTCAGGGCAACACCGCTAGTGGGATGGAAAACCTAAACTCGTTGGCCTCGTTTTCCATCTTATACGCCAGCACGTATTCTGCAAACGCCTTGGGGTCCTCGTCCACACGATAAGACTCCATTTCGGGGAAATCGTTGAGCACATACCGAAATACCATGAAGTAGCGTAGATCCATAAACGTGGATGCCTGGAACTGCTGGGTGAGAAACCGCGGGAGGTTCACAAACCCAGACGTTTTTGCATTATGCCTGGCCTGTTCGCCGGCAAATGGGAACATGAGCGCATCCGCATACGTGTTTGTCTTTAGCGTGGGCGTCACCTTGAAGATGTTGACAACCTTGCCTTTTTCCCTAATATGGAAGATCTCGTGTGCCTCCACATGGGCAGTGAGACCGACCACCCGCAGCGACGTACGAAAATCCGGGTGGAGCTTTAAGGAAAAGTGCACGTCGTCGCCCACGTGGTACGTAGAGCTGGACATTGTCAACACACATAAAGACTGGTTGTTGACTCTAATTTGGTAGGAGACTCGTGGATTTTCAGGCGTTTGCCGGATGAGCTCGCGGTCTTCTGCGCTGAGGTACGACGCTGAGCTTTTGCGGCGTTCCGTCGCGGCCACAGCCTCGAGGCTGCCCTCGATTAAGTTATCTAGTTCGACTAAAAGCGTCTCTTTCCGCGCGCTTTTGCCGTTTTCGACTGTATTTCTGGGTCTAAGGGATTGCGGTTCTTCGAAAGACTGTCCGTTTGCGTCCGGGTGCGCTGGTGAGTGGTCGTTCGTAGCAGAAAAGACGTCTGGAGCTGGAGCCGTGTGCTCATCTAAATGGCCTCTTTCGGTATTTTCTTTGTTTGATAGCTGGCCAGCCCTATTATCACAATGCCGCCTCTTTTCCACGCTTTGCTGCAACTTCTGCGGGCTCCACTGCGTGTCGAAAACAAGCCGCTGGAGGTAGTTCTGCTGGAGCCAGCACTGGTCCAAGCCATAATGGCCCGGCGAAAACTCAAACGGAAAATATACTGCCCGGTGCTTCATGCTGCCGCCCGTTTCTTCCTGCACGCCCACCACGAGCAGATACGCAATGGAAGCAAGCCCGCCGTCGCCCACAGAACCGGCCAGTTTCGTATTATAGGATGGAGGAAGAGTTTCCGGAGGCACGTCGATCCGGAACTTATACACGCATTTCCGGCCCGGGAGGATCGTCGTGCTGGCGAAAATGAGGTGCTGTGCAGTCACGTAGATGGGCACGACGAATTTCGCAAGACTCGACGAAAGCTCCTCTTGTTGGTGAGAGGTTAGAGGTGGTTTGTTTAAAGATGGCATTTCCATGGTTCCAAACGGATGCGCTAGATCGTGGAGCAAGTAATGGGCAGTGGGGTCAAAGCTGTTTGCATGGAGGTCGGGAATGCCGCCCACCTTGTTTGTTTTCGCGTGGTTGTGCGGCCCGTCGATTGTGCTTTCCCGAAAAAGCTCGGTGTGGAGAATCTGCTGCACTTTTTCGTCGCCGTCGGCGCTACAGTAGCTATTTGAATACTCGTGGTTTTTCCAGTACACCGCCAGGGCGCTGTCTGTGCCCGTTTCGGCGCCAATCTGGTGGTTGAGCCGAATATAGCCCAAGAGCTGGATATACCCTAATAGAAGAGGCACTTCAGGGGCGCTTTTTTCGACCAACTGCGCCAGCTCAGACCCCCAGAGCGCGTTGAACCAGCCCGCGCTTTTCCCAGGACTGGTCTCGTCGCTTTTTCCGTTTTCGTTCGGGCTTTTTAAGCCATTCCCATCGTTATCAGTTTCATCAGCTGGCTCGGCACTATGAGCGTTCGCAAGCTCTACAATGCAGTCGAATTTATCCGAAAGGCCCGCCACCGACTTGTACGTCACTGCGATTTCGAGCCGCTCATTCACGTTTTTGGTGTATGTGTGGTTTAGCGGAGATATTCGAGGCATCCAATGTGTGCTGATAAGCTGAGGAGGTGGAAATCTGAAAAAGGCCTGGCTCTGCTTGGCTTAGGCGAGGCGCGCGCGGCTTTAACTAGGCGTGCGAAATGATAACATGGCACCAGAGGCTGTAGATACTGCAGCTGTAGATTTTGCAGCTATGGAATTCACACCTTCGGAAATTGTAGCTTTGGATATTGCAGCTTAGGATGTCATACCTTAAAACATTCCACCTTTAAACATTACATCTTAATAAATTACACCTTTATATATTACAGCTTTGGGTATTGTAGCTTCGGATACGACAGGATCTTGAAGACTTGGTTATCACACCTCTAAAATACAGTTTCGGATTTTGTAGTTTTGGATATGAAAGCCTTGTATATTACAGCTTCAAATACTTTAGCTTTGAATATCACACCTTTGCAGCTTTCGACATATAGGTACCACTTTGGATACTACAGCTTTCAACTTTGCAGCCTTGGGTATCACATCTTTGAATGTTGCACCTTCGAATATCACACCTTCGGATACTACACCTTCGAACACTACACCTTTCAGTATCACCCCTTTGACTATCACACATAAGGATATTGCAGTGCCCTTATATTGCTCATTGTATTTCTGTCGCAATCACTTCTTGGCAATATGATACAAATACCAGCCATGTCTCAGCAGGCTTGGTCTATAGGGTGGGTGTTCTTGGTACGGATCTTGCAGCAGATAGCGCTTGTCTGCTTGCGGCAATTAGCAGGGCAGGCAGCACCAGCACGCGTCATATTCATCACAATATATTAACCACCAGTGCAGGAACTGCTCAAAAAGCAGAACACACGTTGTTCACTTTTATTTGATTATGAGTCCTGGCACACGCTCTATCTTCTACAGCTAGCTCCCCACGCCGTCCCCAGTTAAACTCTTCCACAATGAAGCTCTTCCCCAGTCGAGCTCAGTAAATCTCATCCCCAGTTAAACTTGCTGGGGCTCGCTCACTTCGCTCGTGGCCTGTTGGCCCATTTCCGTAGGCACCACCAGGCCCGGATCTGCGCCGTTCATCTGGTGGAAGTCCAAAATCTCGCTGTACATCATCACGCGCCAGGTGTCGACGGGCAAGTCCGCGTCGTTGAAGCTCCAGTCGAATTTCGTTTCGCACGCAGGCTCGTCTGTAGGGTCGTGGTACGGTTCCATGTATGGATGCTGCAAGGCGTCCGCCGCCGTGATCCGCTTCTTGGGGTCAAACACAAGCATTTTCGAAAGCAAGTCGATGGCCTCGGGCTCCACGTGCGTGCACAGCGCAAACCGCTCGCCGAACGGAATCGGGTCTCTTTTGGGCAACAGTTGCACGAAGCGCAAGGTGTTTTCCGAGCAGATCGTGTCGATCACGTCCGCGGGTGGCGAGCCCAAGAGCTCGGTGATGATGGAGAACTGGTGCACGTGGTCCCTGCCCGGGAAAAGCGGCTTTCCCTCGATCATTTCCGCCAAAATGCACCCGACCGACCACATGTCGACCTCGGTATCGTACTTCTGCCAGGTCAACATAATTTCGGGCGCACGGTAGTACCTGGTGGAGACGTAGCCGGTCATCTGCGGGTCCTGGATGCGGGCCAAGCCAAAGTCGCAGATTTTCAAGTCGCAGTTTTCGTTGATGAGAATGTTCGACGGCTTCAAGTCCCGGTGGATCACGCCCGCAGAGTGCACGTACTTCAACCCGCGCAAGATCTGGTAGGTGAAGTACTGAATAAACTGTTTTTCCAACGGCCGCGACGTGAGCAACCGGTGCAAATCGGTGCCCTGCAATTCTGTGACAAAGTAGATGTCTTCCAACGGAGACAAGAAGATGTCGTCCAACGTGATGAGGTTTTCGTGGCGCAAGTGCTTCAAGAGCTTCAACTCCCGGTACGTGCGCTTGGCCAACACCGAGGTCAGGAACGGCTTCATGATTTTTTTGACCGCCACGTTCTGATTAGTAAGTTTGTCCACCGCTGAACAAACCAACCCAAACGCGCCCATGCCCACCGGATTCAAATCCGTGTATCTGGAGGTGATTTCAAACACCGTGCCGAAGATCTGTGTTCTGGTGAACTCGCCTGCGGAAGTCATTGCTAGTTGTATTTAAAGAGTACTTTCGGTTAGAGGTAAGGCCACTGGTTTGAGGGCAAGTGCTGAGGCGAAGTGAGAACCTGGAGACAGATTTATAAAGATATATACTTTTCAGACTCAAACTCTGGAAAAGAACCGGCCGCTGTTGATTGATGTGCCGATGTTGGTGCTTGTGGCAGCGATGACCAATAAAACAAAGAAAAGTCTGGCTCAATCGATACTCACTTGCCCTCGAATTGCGCTCGAATTATGCTCGAATTATGTGGGCAAACTGAGGCGATACTGCGCGCGCGATGCTTAGGTTCGGGCAAAAAATATTAGGGCGAGGATGGGCCCACTGCGTCCTCCTGGAAATAATAGAACCGAGGCCAGAACTAGCCCTGTAATTTGCGGGGCACAGTCTATTAATAGCGGCGTGAGTCCCGGCCGGATCTTTGCTAAAAGGCGCAAATATAAGCAAACAAAGTGTTTTTGATTGATGGAAAGAATTTCGGAACCCGTGCGTTAACTAACTTTATCACTGGATTAAACTTTCGAGTATTTATGGAACGGGCGTGCTTTCGCGAACTCGCCCACGGCCGGGGCCCGGAGTTAGTGCTGGAGTTGGTTCCGTTATTTATCGGGGCAAACAATCGAGATATCGTTGTGGCTGCCAAAAAAAAAAAAAAACACTTTTTCTTTGTTTGCAGTGCCATCAAACTCGATTTTGTCGGTTTTGAACCTCCTGAAGCGACGTTTGTGCTATGGTCAATGAAGCCCGTATAGTTACGGTGGTTGATGCGCATTAGTAATTACCAATAACTAAGGGCGCTTGTGAGGTTCACACAGTAGTCATTTTTTATGAAAAGATGAACTAATCGGATCCATCATTTTTATAAAAAAAAATGTCCGCCTGATCCTTACCGTTGAAAACAATAAGTAATTTATTTATGTACTGGGCGTGGTTTTCATGACATGGAGGACACCCGAAAAATGGTCTCAGGTACATGAGGGCATCGCTGCAACGTAAGTTAAATGGGCGAAAGCATGCAAAACTGTGGTTATTTCCCTCAATTTGATCTGGCGTATTTGAGCTCATGAGCTCAATGGGTTGTAGTTCAAAAGTAAGTTTCACTTTTAACCAAGGAACTGGTCTTACTCAGTGGTACAGTGAAATCATGCGAGTTATGTAACGCATGAGCTATGCGCTTAAGCTGGCCAAACCTTGATAGAAACAGTTCTGGTCTCAATCCGGCGCTTAACGTCATTTTTGAAATTTTGCTCTTCTGATAATTGGCTGGTTCCAGCTCAAAATACATAGAGAAGTTATAACAACCTGCAATGCATGAATATCAGAGCTTTTCGTAGGCTCATGGGTAGAGTACTTAATAACCTCACAAGTAGACACGCTGCTGGTTCAATCAGACCACGTCTCTTATGCCAGCGCTCTTCAGTAATAATGCAATTTTTGTTTTTGGCGAGAGCTGGCTCAGGCCCAGAATGCTATTTGAAAACGGAACTCCGCAACTTCTACTTAGTCCCCACCCAGTTGCATCAGCGAATATTCATAAGCTTGCCCATGTGTTTCCCGTCGTTACTTGCAAGCTTCTCGTCTGGGCCCGACCGTGCCTGTTTGTAGAAATCAAAGAGCGACCAGAACTTCAAGTTCTCGTCTCCGGAGACCGTGGCGAGAGTGGTTCCATCCGGACTCAAACAGCCGTTCAAGATCCTCGAGTCATGCGCCTGGGCGATCTCGCCTGTTTTCTGGAGCGTCGGGTAGTTGAAGAGAGAGATGCTGTTGGAAGGGTAGCCGTGCGTGGCCACCACCTCGTACCCCGTGCCTTTAGCATAGCCCCAATTGAGCGAGGAGATCTGCGACTCAGTCTCGATCAGATTCACGCGGGCGCCCGTGCTCGTGTTCCAGAAATGGATGGCCTTATCGCTGGTCCCGCCGCCGGTGGCAAGAAGCAGATTTTGGTAGGGGCACCAGGCCATGGCCTTGACGGCCGCGCGATGGTTCGTTTTCTGAAACAACGCGTCGCCGCCCATATTGCGGGCGTCCCAGATCGCCACCACGTTGTCGTTTCCCCCGCTGCAGAACTGCTGGCCGTCAGAGCGGTACTCTATGCCACACACCTCTGCCAAATGCGTGTTCTCGCGTTTCCCCACGAGGTGGGACGATACCCGCACGTCGCTATGGAAAATGGTGCCCTCTTTGGACCCGGACGTGAGAAGATGCAGCAGCCAGCAGTGGGAGGCCACGCGCCCAGTAGAGTTTGGGGCGAGCGTGCGCAACCGCGAGTTGGTTTCGATGTCCCAGATCTCGATGCTGCCGTCGTCTTTCCCGATCGAGATATACGAGCCGTCGTCGGACCAGCGGAGCGACGTCACCACGCACCCGGGCGTCTCGCAAAGAAGCCCCACCAGGCCCGTGGACGCGTTCCACACGTAGACCGCGTCCTCGAGGCCAATCACAATCAAGTTTGTCAGCGACCACGAGACAAGATTGAGGTAGAAGTCGTCCACGATATTGGGCGCGTCGAGCACGCGGTCCGGGGCCGAGGGGATCTTTTTGGCGCGTTCCGAGGCCAACGACGGCCTAAGAGATTTGCCTGTGGCCAACGCCAGCGACCTAGAAAAGGAGCCCTGCGTGAGATGACTGAAGAGGTTCAACGGCTTGCTTCGCTCGGGAGGCAACGGCCGATACGAAAGAATACGCGAGTTGACCTCGAGCCCACACGCCTCGGCCACGTGATGCTGGTAGATCTTGTTGGTCTGCGCCTTGATGTGTGTCTGCGGCGACGCGTTTGGATGTGGTCGCTCGCTGGCTGCCGTGAGCTTGCCTGTAGTAGAGTTTTTGCGGCTGGGGATAAACCGGTCAGACGCCGTGGCCTCCTGCAGCGTGAGAAGCGACGTGGTCCGGCGGAGCTTGCCTGGTTTGGGCGGCGACATCGAAAGACGTGGCAGCGCTGACGAAGATTGCATGTGCAAGAGTTTGGGCCGGGAAAAGTCTGCGATGGACGATTGCGACCGCAGCAACGGCGGCTGGAGAAACGGCGGCTGCGTTTTGGCAAGCTGCGCTTTTTTGCGGGGCGGCAGAACCGTGTCCAACGTTCTTTTCGCCGGGTTCGACTGCCGCAAGTTCTCCATCGTCACGGTAGACAATGTGGAATCGTGGAACGGCGTCCTGGGCTGTTTTGGGGGGGACTCTACACTCGCCAGCATGTTGGGGTTGGTGCAGTGCACGAGAGATTTATGGAGATATCGAGACAATTCAGACGCAGTCAGATCTGGCGTTAAGTGACTTCCTGATGAAGTATTCTTGATGAAATCTTCCTGATGATCGCTATGAGACAAGAGTCTGAAGCTCCTTTGGCTTTCCTTTGTATTTGGGCGGATTCAAAGGCTGATAAGGGTTATATGGAGAGCCCGCCGATCACCCAGTGAAGAAGATGAAGAATGCAACTGCTAGCTAAGTGTCTGAACTGGTAGCTATAGCGATAGCGTGCAATGGTGATCTGGAATAGACAAGGGACGGAAGAGAACCGGCGATATGCAATTTGCACGATAGAAGCTCGAAGCCACGAGTTCGCCTTTGTTAGTAATGAGGCCTCTTTTGCTGGAGATCACAACGGATTGCAAATTACCGGGCACACTGATATCTGGTGCTCTAGTCCTTTTATCACTTCGATGATCACTTGGAGTTTCAGAAAGAGCCAAGAGTGGTTTCCCTTTATTCTTTTTTTTTTTCTTTTTTTTGATTTGGTTTTCTATATTTGTCCTAGCAACGGCACCACGAAGTTGAAACACCGCTGCTGCTGTGCTTTCGCTGAGCCCTTGCTAAATCAGTACAAAGCGAGCACCTCAAACGGCGCAAGATGTTGATGTCCTGCCCGCATTAGGAAAGGTGATTGCAACTTAATTTTGCTGCGCGCCGTTAAGTAGCTTCATGGCGGAAAATGTCGCGGCTCTCGTTTCTGCGGCTCGACACGTGAAGACCCAGTTGCTAATGCTACTTTGGTATTGCAGTTATCTAAAGCTGATGGGAAATTGTGTAGGATGCGCCTTTTGCGAAAATTATGATATAGAGTTGTATCCGATACATTGGTAACCTCGGACATCGAAACGAATGAGCGAGGTTATTTTCTCTTTTTTTCTTTTTATTTCTCCGCTTGGCCTGACGCACCTCATTTGTCTATATGCAAGAAAAGGGTCAGGCTATTCTTGTTTGCAGTGGTTGTCGCCGTTCGCGGAGATGGCCGATGTTGAACTCGAACCGATCGCGTGTGTATTTTATCAATCCGAGAAGTTTGACTCGAAGAATTTCGGAGAGAGCCTGACCAATCATTTTGCGGCTCTGGTTGTTCATTTGGAAAATCTCTGATTGTGCAGAACTCAGTCTGGTTGCCCCGATGAGCAACTGTTTTGTGGCTCTGACTTGGCGGATATAGCACGGAGAACACCGTGCGATGAAAGAAGCATAATGAGACGACGTGAATTTGGCCAAAAATCATTACAATAATACTTTTCTTTGATAATCGAGGAAGAATCTCTTAGCACTTCCCGCTACGTGAAGCATCTCTAGCCTTCCTCGTCTTCCCTATCCTCCTCTCACCCCCCTGCTTATTATCATTAATTTGCATCATACCGCTAAGGTCCCTTCCACTGAGGTCTCTTCTAAGCGTACTTTCTGTCCATGGCATAATTCTAGACTTTGCCAATAAGAGATTTAATCAACAAATTCAATTGAAAGTTACCTTTTCTGGGACGTGACGCATAAAGTGTAGCAGTGGCTTTTCTTTGAGTTGATCTCAAGATGCGGCATCTCACTACCTCAGAATTGTAGGCATGATGTCGCGTGACGCTTATTACGATTTCCTGAAGCACCAAGAAGCTTTTGCCTTGAGCCCCTTGTTGAAAGAGAGTTTACTTAAGTACTCTGTTTAACAGAGAATCAATTCACTATTTCTTGGTGTTCATGGTACCGAGTGAAACTGATGGTAATTTATGACACTCAATCATTTTTCGGGGCGATCCGAGAGTCTCAGAAAAACCTCACGGTTTTTTTTCTGTGTAAAGGCCTATAATGTTAGTAGTTTTGAAGAAGGAGATAGTCATAAGACACACTGTATTAGAGCCACTTTATTCTTTTTCAATACTTTTTTAATTGAATTCATGTGAACCTCATCTGGAGAGATTGCCACTTTTGCAGCTTGCACGCGAGTTGCGCTCGCAGCTTCGCACACGGAAACGAGCTTATCGGTCACGTGCAACAACCGTGGCTCGGGTCTTATCACTTACTTTTGCCCGATACATCAAAAGTTCACAGAAAGCATGGGTAACCAGCCTTCGCAGCCAAAAATCACTGCTCAGGATAAGGCAATTTTTCAGCTCAAGCGGCAGAGGGACAACTTGAAACAATACCTGAAACGCATCAATGTCGTCATAGATCGACAGACTGCGCTTGCAAAACAGGCTGTACAAGATGGCAATTTAGACAAGGCAAAAGTGTACTTGCGGCTGAAAAAACAGCAGCAAAGCATCATCAAGAGCACATACGACCAGCTTGAAAACCTAGAAAACTTGATCGGCACCATCGAGTTTAAGTTGATCGAGAAAGACGTGGTGTATGGACTTAGTCAGGGTAACGAGGTGTTGAAAAAGCTCAATTCCGAAATGAGCGTCGAGAAAATCGACCGTGTTATGGACGATTTGGAAGAAGAGCGCGTGAAAGTGGACGAGGTCCTGGATATTTTGGGCCTGGGTTTGACGAACGCAGAGGAACATGAAGTTGATGATGAGCTCGAGGCTCTAGAACTAGAAGTCACTGGAAAAACGGCTACGGAAGTTTCTGGTGTTTCAGGTGGTGTAATTGCCGATGAAGCAGCTGCAAAAATGCCCGAAGTGCCGAAAACTGCTCCGGAATCTGCAGAACGAGCGGAGATATCAGAGGTGAAGAAGGGGGTGAAAGAGCGTGGGGCAAACGAGCCTATAGCCGCATAGATTTATTGTTTTCGGATAAGAAGGAGGCTGGGAGACTTTCATAAGAGGATTTAGATAATGGGGTTTTCGATACAATCGTCTCGTTCATTATAGCGAACGTGTTCCTCCCTCAACCATTCATCCATCGACTTCTACAGTTGAGCTTTCAGAGTGAAGCGTCCACTACATACGATTTGGCTCGGCTCCGGTTCGAAATTAGCGATGCACTTATGGATGGGATCGGCCAGACTCCACAGTGAGCGTGTTTCTGAATATTTCTGTATGAACTGTTCAATTAAGAGGTTCTAATTATTCGTCGATGTAGAACTGCATTAAACGTGCTTCATATTATATAACAAAACATATGTGAATTTCTGGAGGCAGTATACTAGCATTCAAATATTCTCCAAGCTATCGCATCAGGATTTGGTTACACATCCTCTGTCATGACTGACAACCATTGCAGCAAAAGACCAAGTCCTTTACCCTTAACTGGTGTGAAGTCTCTCAGAAGATCACTAGATATTGCTATAAACGATACAGTAACGCTCTGGTGGCCGTGATATATACAAGATAGAATTGGTACTGGATTTACTAGCTTTGGCTTCTAAGCTTTTGAGCCTCTCATCTTCTCAGCTTCTCAGCTTCTTAGCTTCTTGGCTTCTTGGCTTCTTAGCTTCTTGGCTTCTTAGCTTCCTAGCTTCTTGGCTTCTTAGCCTCTCATGTCCTCATTTTCTTAGCCTCTCATCACTAAATCTCTTCCCTTCTTGGCTTCTTGGCTTCTTAGCTTCTTAGCCTCTTCCCTTCTTAACCTCATCCCTTCTTAGCCTCATCCCTTCCTAGCCTCATCCCTTCCTAGCCTCCTCCCTCTTACCGTCTTACCCTCTACACCTCCAACCAGTCCAAAAACTCCGGGGTGAAGTACGAGATCATCAAGCGAGCGCCCGCCCTCAAAAAGCCGTTGTGCGCCTCAAACGCAATGGCCTTCAAATCCACCACGCCCTTTTCGGCCGCGGCATGCAACATCGCATACTCGCCGCTCACCTGATACACGCAGAGCGGATAGTCCCTGCATATCTTGGCCGCTTCGTTGACGACGTCGAGATAAAAGGTGGACGGCTTTACGATAAACGCATCGGCGCCCTCGTCGATGTCTCTGAGCAATGCTCTCCGAGCCAAACCGGACCCTCCAGTAGGCAACTGGTACAGTTTGCGATCGCCGTGGCTTGGTTCGCTGCCGGCAATATCGCGAAACGGCCCGTACAACGAGCCCAGGAACTTTGCCGAGTAGCTCATCACAAGCACCTTGTTCTCCAACTGGGCGTCAATGAGCCCGCGCTTGATTTCGCGGATCCGTCCGTCCATCATATCGGAAGGAGCCACGCAGTTTGCGCCAGCCCGGGCGTAATTTGCCGCGACGGCTGCAATTCGCAAAACCGACCGTTTTCGCTTCAACGTGCCGTCCGCGTGCAAAATGCCACAGTGGCCGTGGGCGGTGTATTCACATAAACACACGTCGCACGTGATGTAGAGTTGCGGGAACTTTTCCCGGAGCAAGCGGATGCCGCTGATCACGGGGCCTTCCGGATCGTCTGCAGGCGTGCCCTCTTCGTCCTTCACGCCCGGTTTCAAAATCACACCAAACAAAATCACCGCCCGCAAGCCTTTAGCAACTAGAGGAGCCACGTACTGCTCCAATTTCTGGATACCCACGCGTTTGATGTTGGGCAACGAGTCCATCACGGTTTCCTCGTCGGGGAGATCGGAAATGAAAAGCGGGAAGATGAACATCAGCTTGGTGAGCTTTCTCTCGCTTTGCCATTCGCGTGATAATGGGTGGTTGTACCCGCCTTGTAAAATGGACGAGATTTCCGCGGGGGACTCCGGGAGGTACGTGGCTTTGTGAGGCGGCATTTTGAGTTATAAGGCTTAAGTGCGTTTTATGGGGCTTTTCAATGGGTTTTATGGTAGTCTTATTGGGGTCTGGAAGAAGAAGCGTTGCGTCCACGTGGTTCCAGTGAGAATATCGAAGTGAGCTTTATCAGATCTGGAGGGCGCGGTGCCATGCGCGGCCAGGGTGGGTGGAATTAAATATGGTGACGAATTCCGTGAGCATACATAATACCGATAAGGCGCCGGAAGTACTGTTTTCTCTTCTTTTTTTGCGTCTTTAATTAGGCATCCTTCATTTGGCTGGTTTGCCTCTTCCTGTCATTTCTCAGTCGCTTCGTGACGTTATTAAAAAGAGCTGGCGTATAGCATTCTGACTCATTGCGCATCCTATGATTTGAGAGGCCTTTTAATTGAGAGGCCTTTTAATTGAGAGGCCTATTGATTAAGAGGCCTATTAATTGAAAGGCCCGTTGATTGAGAGGCACATTAGCTGTGATTTACTGCATTGATCCGATGCACTATAAAAATACAAACATACTACAATGTTATATTCGACCAACCCTGATTTTAAATTTTGCATCACTTAGAGGGAGTCTCATTTGGAAGGGTAAGTGCTTGGCAATCTCTTGTCACTCTCTCATTGAATCATACATTTGAGGCCGGATTCACGGAGCCACGAGCTCTTAAATCTTTATTCGTACACCTAATTCGCTGATTAGACGACCAGAAGAATCAGGATCACGCCCAGCACCTCCAATTCATGAGATCTCGAGGATATTAGTAAAGAGTCTTAATTTGAGACCTATAGTCCTCTTCATTCAGCCCCTATTAGCCTGTGGTTCTTGGTACGGTCGTCTTACACCACGGAACGAGGTAAATGTGAAAAAACACTTGCACAAATAGCTCGTGTGGTCTCATAGGGGACTTCAATAAACCGTGAGCTTGATTCTGACTTATCTCTGCTGATAATACTCTTCTAGATTTTGGAAAAACGCAGATTATGCACGCCCTTAGTCATACGGAGTTTGGTGCTGTTGATGTTGATGTTGATGGTGCTGTTCTTGTTGATTACGGGGGTGTGACTTTGAACCAGTCTAGAAAAATTATTCAGGCGATCAGTTTGCTGGTTACTTCCGCCTGGTGGGTTCAAGGCGACACAACTCAGAAATTTTACTGTTCAAGCTTCGACACCGACCCATTGAATTACGACAAAGGCCTTTGATCATTATAATTCTTTTAACTCATTTCATTACAATCGTTTCTGTACTGCATCAAATGTCTTATATTCCCAGATTCATCAAAAGCCCGCTTCCAACACACACTATTCACTTCAGCTTCAGAGCACCTTTCGGGTACTGAATCATTTGCGCCGCAAGTATCGCGTTCAACACAAGCGATGTCAGGTAGCCCGCAAGCAACACGGAATCTCGTGACCTGCTTCGTCTATAACTCGACATCGTGGTCAAAACACGGGCCAAAGAACCGAGCACATTTGCGCCAACGGTAATTCCAGATAAATGCGCCGTGGACTGCAAAGCGGCGTTTCTTTTAATCTGGGGGATTTTTGCAGCAATGGCAAAGGGGATGCTGGCGAGCTGCAAAAGCAGAATCAAGCCCCGAGGGGCGATTTTCGTGACAAAGATCAAAACCCCTACTATTTTGATTGCGGGCGTGATGAGTTTGCGCAAGCATTGTTGCTGCTGCTCGTCATCTGGATTCACGGAATACGCGGCCACCTCCTGCCTAATGCGGTAATACTCCAAAATGAGAAGAAGCACTGTGTTCTGCAAGCCCAACAAAAGCGCCTCGCCATAGTTTACAAATGGGTTCCCGTGTTGCTTGTTGTATGCCACATGCACAAATTGGGCCAATGTTTCCAATTGCACGGACTGTTTCAGGAGCCCCGCCGCCAATTGCGCTCTCTGAATTGCCTCTTTGGGCCGAAAGAGCTTCTTGATCTGCGGCACCTTGATAAAAGATGACACGGCGACAATAAGGGCGCCCACGGCTGCGGCAAGGACCCTCGCGTATCCGATGGCCTTGGCCTGGCGAAATGCAAATTGCAAGATTATTTTGTTGGACACCTCGGGGTCTCTAAGCAATCTGAGCACCATGAATATTGGAGACGACATTGTGAAGTGCTGGGCTTTTTGGTGCGTCTGTTAAAGATATATATTTTTTCCTCTCGAGTGAAGTCAATTATGAAAGTGTGCGTCCGTTTAGTTGGACTTGGTAAATATTTTCAAGCGTCTTGTATGAGTTTTCACAAGAATGTCATGAAATGTTGACGTTTGGCATGCGAATGTCTTGCAATTATAGTGCCGATTTGTTGAGCACGCCAAAACTGCGCGGCGACTTTTTCTGACAGATGCGGGGTGAAGCGCGATCATGTGCGATTTTCGGATATGGTCTCGGTGGAAAATAATGATGAATACGTCTGAAAAAAAAAATTTGATTGCTTTCTATGGGTAGTCAGTTCACGTGCCCCCGGCAATAAAACCTTCAGGCCCTTTAATGAGACTTAAAGTAGGAAATGAAGGTGAGTGCCATTCACTGCCAGTATCAACTGATACTAATCAGACGCCTACTCCTCTATGATCTTATTCCTTTTTATTCTTCATACTTTTGTCTTTAACGCCCTAAACGCCTTCAATGATACTTCTTCTGGTTCTTAACTTGTGCCAACTTCTGCTCTAGCACATCCTTCGTGCTCTCAATGTACTTCAAGTTCTCCAAGTGGAAGTTCAATAGCTTCACGATTTCCTCCAAAGAATTCTCGCTCCCCTTTCCATCGGGACCGGAAATGCTCTCAAGCAAAGACTTGTTGAATACGTCACTGACTGAGTTAATCTCTCCCACAAGTGTCTCCAAATTGCTTCCCAAAGATTCCAATCTCTCATCCAACAATTTGGCATTGTTGTACGCCTTTGCACGTAGTTCGTCCGTAATTCCTGATGAGAAGCTGGAGGGCGCAGTTCCACTTGGGACCAATGCATTTTCTGCGTTCGTGGCTTCAATGTTGTTCAACAATATTTCCGCTTGCTGTTCATAGTTGTCAAGAATACGATCAAGCTCGTCTTGTTGGCCTTCCACGAACACCAATTGTTGGTCGATTCTTTGATGCAAGGCTTCGACCTCCATACTATCGTTGTTCAAATGACTGATCTCGTCTCCACTCTTTGCGAGTTTCAAGTCCCAGTCTCTCACTTTATCGGTGAAGGTGTCAAATATACTGCTTGTCGTGGACAACTGTTTCGACCACTTCATCACCAAGTCGTCCATCGTTTTGTTGTCCAAGGACACGGGGATGGGCTTGACTTCAGTAGGCTTCAAGTTGGGCAAGTTTTTGTTTTGAGGCTCAGGTTTTGCGGGCTTCTCTGCGTCGGCATCTTGTGCTTTCGAGCCAAAAGAGAACCCAGCGGGCTTATCATCTTTGGCCGCGTTTGTTTTGGAGCCGAAAGAAAGTCCTGGGCCTTTGTCCTCCTTCTTTTCTGTTGAGGCGGAACCAAAGGAAAATCCGGGCGCCTTCTTCGAGGCTTCTGCAGCCTTATCCTCAGACGGCTTGGGCCCAAAAGAGAAAGCTGGCTTGTCCCCCAGGCTCTTTTCGTCGGGCTTGGAGCCTAGGGAGAATGCAGGGGTCTTTTCCTTGTTCTCTTCGGGTTTGTTAGCGAACGAGAATCCTGGCTTATCTGCCAGTGACTTGGCGTCCAGCTTAGCCCCGAAAGCAAAGGCAGGCGCGGGCGCTGCTTCCGACGTACCGGACTCTTTCTCGGCCGTGGGCTTCATACCAAAAGATGAAGAAGGAGCAGGCGCTTCTTTTGTGCCGTTTGCATCCTTAGACTCCGTTGGCTTTGAATCAAATGAAAAGGATGGCTTGCCTGCTTCCTTTGTCTCGGCGGATTTAGCACCGAATGAGAGTCCTGGCTTTTCAGCCTCCTTTGTCTCCCCTGGCTTGGCGCCAAAAGAAAACTTTGGCTTTTCCGCATCCTTTGTCTCCGCTGGCTTCGCGCCAAAAGAAAACGTTGGCTTTGCTGTCTCATTTGACTCGGTCGGTTTCGCGCCGAAGGAAAGGGCGGACTTTTCCGTAGATGGCTTGTCTCCACCCAACGAGAAAGCAGGGCTTTTAGTACCGTTGTTCTCTGCCGGTTTCGCGCCCAATGAGAAAGACGGCATGCCATTGTTGCTTGTAGAGCCAAAAGCCAAGGAAGTGGTTTCTGCTGGTTTCAGCTCGGCTGGTTTCGACTCGGCTGGCTTGTTACCAAACATAGAAGAGGTATTTGAGGTTGCCGGCGCGGCTCCAAAGGGAGACGGTTTTGACTCTGCGGCCTTCGCGCTGCCAAAAAGACCCAGACCTTTGTTGTCGGTGCCTCCCGTTGTCGAGGCGCCAAAAAGCGACCCAGTAGGTGCAGAAGGTGTGCTATTTGAGTCCTTGTTAGCAAAAGAAAAGCCAGAACCGCCAGAACCGCCAGAACCTCCGAAAGTAGGAGCGGAAGTGCCAGATGGGCCTCCGAACAACCCGCCAGCTGTGCTCCCGGCAGGCTGAGCAGGCTGAGCAGGCGCGGCCGCCAGAGCGTTTGGCTGGCCGAATAACAGAGGTGCTGTGTTTTGGCCCGAGGCGCCAAATCCGGTGGGTTTGGAAGCGTCCGCAGAGGCAGAACTAGATCCAAACAAGCCGGCCCCGCTTTGCGCCGGCTGGCCAAACGCAGAAGTGCCGCCGGGGGTGCTAGCCGCTGGCTTACTGCCAAATAATCCCAGACTGGTTTGTGCACTATTTTGAGCGTTTGTGGAGGTGCCAAAAGGGGACTGAGCGGCCGCCAGACCCAAGGATCCGAAGCCCCCTGCACCCGCAGTCGGAGCAGCGGAAGCGCTGGCTGAATTTGCCGAATTTCCACCAAAAGAGCCAAAAGCCGCCGGCGCAGCAGCTGTATTTGAGTTTGCGCCGAGCCCAAACGCGCCAGACGCGCCGGGATTGCTCGCCATGCCAAAAGGGGAAGGATTGGAAGGCGTGGTAGTGTTTTGGGCCGCGCCAAACGCCGGTTTAGCCGCCAGGTCTGTGCCAAACGAGCCGCCAAAGGGACTATTTTGGCTATTTTGAGCTGCCGCTGGCGCCTGGCCAAACGCGGCCGGTTGGGTACCGGAGTTGCCCGAGCTTCCAAAACTAAACCCTTGTGAGTTCAGAGCATTGTTGTTGTTCGACCCGAACATCTGAGAGGTGGGGGAAATGACGGGGTCTTTATACTCAGTTCTTAATACTCAGTTCTTAAGATGCTGTGTTGAGACGAAGCTGGTGTGAGATTTAGTGTGCGAAAAAGCGGTGTGACTGTGTGCAGGCCTAAGACGATGAGAAAAACGAAGACTTGTTGGCATCTGGGGAGCAGTTAGTCGTCTAAGGTTTTTTCGGGAAAGATAAAACGATTGCTAGGTGCAGCCAGGACATCGTCTTTTTTTCCGTTTGAAATAAGACAGACTGCCACTTTTTGGCGTTACCACGAAGACACGGCATGCGGAACATGTGGTCACGTGATATTTCCATCCACCTTCTCTCTCCAGAGTCCAGACAGGGCAATATTTCCAATAGATCTATTTGAACAATCGTACAGAGTGGAACAGAGAACGTCCCGTCTACATTGACCCAATTTTTCATCGATATCAGATTTGTCTCAGCTCCTCTTCTCAGATCCTGCTCAGACAATTCTCAGCCATTTCTCAGAGTTTCTCAGAGTTTCTCATATATCTCTCATATTTCTCTATCCCACTTTCTTCTACGATATAATCTATTTAGAACCTTGCGCGGCAACGGCGGCGGCGCCCGCGGCGGCAGCCTCGGGGTCCAAGTAGTACGCAGGCTTTGTTGGCTTCAACTCGGCGTCCAACTCGTACACCAATGGGATTCCAGTAGGAATGTTCAACCCCGCAATGTCGTCGTCCGAAATGTTGTCCAAGTGCTTGACCAAGCCTCTCAACGAGTTCCCGTGCGCGGCAATGAGCACGGTCTTGCCCAGCAACAAGTCCGCGGCAATGTCGTCCTGGTAGTAAGGCAACATTCTGTCGATCACCAACTTCAAGGACTCGGTTTTAGGCACCACCGCGGGGTCGAGGTCTCTGTAGCGAGCGTCGCCAACCTGCGAGTACTCGGAGTCGGCCTCGATAACAGGAGGAGGCACGTCGAAAGAACGTCTGTAGATCTGGAACTTCTCCTTTCCATACTGCTCCAAAGTCTGCGCCTTGTCCTTTCCTTGCAACGCGCCGTAGTGTCTCTCGTTCAATCTCCAGGATCTCTTGACGGGCACGTACAACTGGTCCGCGGCCTCCAACGCCAAGTTGGCGGTCTGGATCGCTCTGGACAATTTCGACGTGTGCAAAATGTCGACGGTGATTCCAGCCTCTTTGATCAACTCTCCGGCATTGGCGGCCTCCTTGCGGCCAATCTCCGACAACCGCACGTCCACCCAGCCGGTGAACAAGTTCTTCTCGTTCCATTCGGATTGTCCGTGTCTGACCAAAACAAGCTTAGGCATTGTGGTGTTGGGGTTGGTGTTAGTGTTAGTTTATAGCTAGTTTATGGGAGGACGTTTTTTTCCGGGCGCGCGCCGTCTTTATATAGTCAGGGCCGGGAAATGTGGAGGATTGAAGTCCGAGCGCCGCCCGCGCTTTTCTACAGTTCTCAGCTACAGTTCTCAGTTACAGTTCTCAGTCCTTCTAATTCTCAGTCCTCCAATTCTCATACCTCCAATTCTCACTAGGCACGCCAGCTGCTGAACACGCGCGTGATAGATTAATAAGACGAAGACGAGTGAAGACTAGATTTGTAGTAAGGCCTAATAAGTACAAATAGTAAGCAGTAATATTTCGTTGCTCGATTGATAGGGAATGGAGGCCCGTGCTCTTTTTTTGTCCATAGTATTTATAAAACTACAGTGTGCCTGTATTCTCCCAATGTCCTTGTCCTTATTTTGTCTGCAGAGCCCGCACGAAATCTGGTTGTTCTTGCTGTGGCTGCGGGTCTCCTGGAGCATCTCCAGAAAAGCCGACTTGCTTTCTTCATCAGGAGACAATTATCAACGGAAAAATGCATCACGTGAACAACGTTGAGCAGAAATGGCTATGCTCTTACACCGACGCGTTAAGTCCACAATATGCCAAGGTGGTTTATGGAATGTGAAGTGTATGCGCTTAAGCGGCCCCTTACTACATGCGCAGACGGCTTTTTCTGACAACGGCACCGACACGCGTCTTGCGCCATAGAAGTTGAGACGTTTTTACGAATCGCAGAATTCAGCACTGATGCGCCTTTATGGAAATCTTCCATGATTTTTATGTCATTTCAACCTCGCGTTTCTCTCGTCTGCGATTTCAGGCACAGGCCATTACTCCGTGCTTGTTCCTCCTTGAGCAGTAGAGTTACGCAGCCGATTCCGGTCGCACTTCAATACCTTCGTTTGTCGCAAATCTGACTCGGAGTAAAGAAGAATCTAAGTACTGCTCAATTTTTCAGGCGCCATTGCGACATACATGGTCTGGCTCTGAACTTCACAAAACCAAAAACGCTTGTTCGAATTAAAAGGTTTCCACGTGTGTTGATTAGTGCTCACGAGTGTTCACGTTGGGCATGTTCTTTTTTGGCTGGATTCCTATAAATTACCCTCCATCTCGCCAGATCCGACTCAAATAAGAGGAACATGCGCAATTTTGTAGTAACATCAAACTTTGTCCAATATGTGCTTGTGTGAACGTGCAAAAGGTAAGGGCAGCCCACTTTCACAAAGCACCAAATGTCGTGACTTCGGAGCTCACGCCTCTTTTTTTCTCATTGATTTCATTTCAGAGCCCCCTTCCGCAGCCCACTTCAAAAGTTCATTGACGTCGCTGTTGTCTCCTCTACACGCTTGTGATCCGCAGGGTTAGCCGCCAGCTCGTAGATCGTAATCACGGGATCTCGGCTGAGCTCTGTATACTCGCCACGCAACTCTATGGAATGAAAGTGACACTCTTCCTCGTCGCCATGAATGTTCTCTACAAATAGGGTCAATGTATGTACGCCCGTGAACACGTGACGCGGAACATGGTGCTCGACAAAGTCAGAAATGGATTCGAGAGTCTCGGGCATTTCTTCCTCGTCGTCGTCATTATAGGGAACACCCACCTGTGGATGCGTCAATGTGAACGTTGCCTTTGTATCCGCCACATTGTCAAAATCGATATTGCGGTTATTTTTCCAAAGCTTGATGGTACGAGGACAGTACTTATCGCCATTGGTGCGTAGAATTATACTGTGCAACTTGACGCTGCCGTTTAAAAATGGAATATGAATTATGAGCTGCTCGTCCGCATCAGACTTGATGACTGGCTTGATCTGGTACCTTAGAGATGGAGGCTTGAATAATTTCTGTAGCTCGTCTGGTGGGTTTGCGAGATTCAATGCCGCTACTTGAAAAAGATTAATCTTCAGATTGACCAGCTGTGACGAGTATGTTTCCTCTGGAGCCACGTGATCGCCATGATCATGGGAGTCATCACCATGGCCACCATGGCTATGAAAGTGCTCATTTTCGCAGGACATAATTTTATGTTTGCGCAATCTGAAAAAAGGTTTACTTAAGAGAAGCTTGTCTCGAGCCTGTTTTGGTGACATGCGCGAAGAGTTTCGAATTCGCGAAGTCTATGCGTCGTGACCTGATAACCTACCAAAGACTTCCCCTGCTTCTGAAAGCATCTTTTGATCTACAAGACTGAGAAATGTTTCGAGATTTCGTACAGAATCCTCAAGGCATTAACTCCGGATTGTTGGAACTACCTGAATCACCGTTTGAAACCACTAGCGCCCCATCCCGCAGAGAGCTCTAGTACTAGCACAATTGTTTAGGCGTGTGCTTACATATCAATGTATTTCCAATGACTTCACAAACCAATTCTCCGCATTTTCTACATTCTATTGAGATCAGAGCGAGATTTAAGGGCAAGATAATCTAGCTCGTCGAAAGTCCAATAAATGATACTGGTAAAAGAATGAGGAGCCCCCGGCATTTGGTGATAAAAGCATCCATAGACAATCGAGCTTCCGATTGGCCCGAATGTACTACAAAATACGGAAATTAAGGGTCCAACGAGCCTGTAGCCTAACTTCGTTTGTCAAAAGAATAAATTGCAGAAAAGTCCATTGCAACAGATTCTGCCGGACGTCGCAAAATTAAAAAGCTCAATCTCGTCAGCGAGGAAATCGTAGCGAAACTTTCAACCAACGCCTGTGCCCCTGAGATACTAGAATTTGAGTTTAAAGCTTTTCTTTTTCGGTTTCCTGCACAATCGCATTCTCGCCTTGAGGACAATGTTATCTTGAAAGAGGCGAAAGAAGCAATTGGCTGCTAAAATCCTTCATCTCTGGCAGTTTGCCGAATTGCAGCTCAACATACAAATCGGAAACAAAGAGGCTTACGAGACAAAACGGTTTACTTGGCGGATTGGAATTGCATGCAAAAGGTCAAGCGATGTCAAGGATAATGGGCTACATTTATCCGACATAAGCACGTGTGAGCCAATAAGGGATCGATGAAAAAGAAAGAAATTGTGCTGTACACTCCTCCCAAGCAACATTACATCATTCTCGTAGGTTATTAGGGCCAAGGGATGGAGCTATGTGCAGGTCCACAAAACTAAGAGGCCCAAATTTCTCGCGATGTCTGCATATGCAGTCAGCTTCAGCTTTTCCATTGGACACTGGCAATCTAGATCTAACCGGAGCTGCATATAAAGCCAATATCCTTGTCAAATTCCTTTTCTCACTCACCTCGACCCAGGGCCAAACGTCATCATGACGTATTTCGAGAGCACAATGAAAACTTTGCCCCTAAGCGGCAAACCGTAAACACCAGCATCACACGCAGAAGGAGGGCGATATCAAAAGGCTGTCAAATATGAAGGCATACCTTGTGGAAGAATTTCTTCTCAAAGATAGACGAGGTAGATATTGTTTAACGGAAGAATAGGCCGATTATACAGTTTCATCGTGTATGGTGTGCGAAACTACGTAAGAGCATGAG
>JAKUBE010000109.1:0-29223 GCA_030674755.1 Metschnikowia henanensis | reverse complement strand
TGTCACTAGCGTCTGCATCCTCGTGGAGCGCCAAGGCTGGGGATGCCACGTCGTGGATATACTGCTCGGCCAACTCCTGGTTGAACCTGAACGGTTCGAACGACGTCTCAAAGTTTCTAAGAAAATTCGTGTCAAGGCGAATGTTTTTGGTGATGAACAATTCATTGGTCCCGTTACTTTGCACTTCCATCGCGAGTATCCAGAGCTGCTCGATATATGAAGAGCACGTGTCCAGCGAGCCAAACAGCATGAGGACCATGGCCTCCCATAGCAGGGGTTCCACGTAAGTCTGAAGAGCCTCGATGAGCTCATCGTAGTCGTCGGCCAAGATAGGCGTGCTCAAGGCGAATTCCTCAAGCGCCTCGACCACGGCCAAAATATCTGCCACCGCCGGGATCAGGGAGAAGAGCTCGAGCCTTCGTATTTTCTGAAGCACTGTGCTCATGGAAGCATATACGCAACGGAAGATATAGTCGAGGTCAATTGTGAGAAGATGCGACATTGGTGACCTGAACTGAGCAAAAACCACAAGAAAAATTGCTTGATGGGTAAGCTGGAGGTACATCTGTAGAAACAGGAAGTTTTTGCTGTTTCCAAGCACTAGCCCGTATATCGAGCCATCCCCGTTGAAAAGACGAAAGTCCAACTCTTCAATCCAGTTGAAGGTGCTCATGAGGGTTGACACATAGTGTGCAAAACGAAGAGACGGGAAGTAGGGCTTTTCGACCTTGGTGAGCCGGAGCCATCTGGTAGCAAAATAATTGACAAGAATCAGAACCAAGATCGCGTCGTTGTACTTGGCCACTCCCACCAATGTCGTGGTGTTTTCCTGGAGCTCCAAATACATCTTGCTTGTGAGCGGGGCAATTGCCATACTCATCTCCAGGTACAGCATAAGGTACGCATGGATGAGCTGGTGGACATTCGTCAAGTTCTGAAAACGTTCAAAGTACCTGGACGAGATGACGTTGACTATATCAAACAAGTACCACTCAGGTGCCAAGACGTCTAGTTTGGTGTTGAATATTTGCTTGCAGAGCGTAGGATCTGGCAGAATGCTTAGCTTTGCTTCGTCGACGCTGAGTTGCAAGGACCCTTCAGAGCTGAGGACACTGACCTCGGGTTCTGCAAAGCGAGCAAGGACCCACACACGTGCGAAAGCTATGAACTCCTCATTATTTTGCCTGGCATTCAAGTCGGTCATGGTGAGGTATCGTAGGACCTCTTTCGATCCGCTCATTTTCTTCGTAAAGTCTTCGAAAAGTCTCACAATTCGAAGAGGGTTACTGAGCAATAAGGATGGAATTTTGTTGAGCAACACAAAAATGCCAAGATGAATGAAGTCACCGAGGCTCACAGGAGGGCCAAGAAGCACCATGAGATTCTCCGATAGACTCAAGCAGGCCTCTGCTGTTTGTGAATCACCCTCTAGGATCTTCCCAATTGCAACAATCACGAACACTAATGTCAAGCCTCGTATGGATAAAACGTTATATGTTCTGCTGTCTAGATCGTCGAGTGAAAAGGGAACTTTTAATAAAAAGTTGCTCGCCACGCTAAAGCAGCCTTGTGAGTCAATGAGATAATGAAACCCGTCACTATCCCAGTTAGAAAACCGCGAAAAGTATTTGAGTAATTGGCCGTAAGATAGGCATCGTGCCATCTCCTTACAGCGAAGAAAGTCGGCTAGCGGTACGACAATTGTCTGACGCGCCCAGTCCTCGTAACTTTCTTTTATGAATTCGAAATCTTTTAAGTGAGTTGTATCGATGCTGGGTATGGTGATGACATCCGGGGGCGCGGGGAGAAACAAGTCAACTCCTAACGAGAGATCTTTTGGCGAGCCACTTGTTTTTGAACGATCCAGGTTACAACGCGAGCGGGGCAGCTTGGATCCTGAAGAGCGTGAGCTTTTATCTTCTTTCTTCTGCTGGCTGGACTTCCTCCTTCTCTTCTCGATTCGATATTTCTCAGACTCCGAAGGGGGGTTGGGGGGATTTTTCAAGCATTCGTGTGCTCTTTTCGAGGAAACACATGCTAAACAGGGAGTCTCCAAATTACATTTGGTCTTGAACCGTTTGCAGGGTCCGCATGAATAGCTTCTTCGTGATCGAGACTCTGTCTTTTTCTCCGCATTTTTGTCTTCGGTCTGTGGTTTGTACGGCATTGTGTTTGTGAAATCGCTTTGGAGTAGAAGATTTGTCACCAACGCAATGCCCTCGAAGGATGTAAAACAGGGATATTTCACGCTGGTGAGTTGTGGGTTTAAGTTCTCAGCAATGTGTGGTGATGGCTGTTCTTTCCGTTTAGGTAAAAGCAGCGGATCGAATGAAAGAGAAGGTGGCAATTTGAACAGCCTGGACTATCATGCAAGAAGACGGCAAGCGTGTGAGTCTCACAGATCAACGAAGAAGTCTTTCAGAACTGTTGAGAGAGGGCCAGGACAATATCACCCGAGGAGCTCGCCCCAGGAAAAAATTTGATGGTTAGACTTCTTGTTTACCACCTCTGTGATATGCAGATCGTAGCTGAACACTGACTTTGCATGGGGAAATACTTCGCACTGCAACTACGGGGTATACTATGCAGGCCTTCTGCTCTTTCTTTCTGCAGGTCTGCACACAGGACGCTTCTTAAGCCATCGCACACTTTTTCAGCAGCGCCATGCTTGGATCTCGAAATATAGGAGTATCGCGAGGACATGTAGGCGATCGGAACTTCAGGGAGTCAGGAAAAGGCACGCAAATTAGCAATTCTCACGTGATTGGTTTAGGATGTCGGCTTTTGCAGGAGCATTTTCCACTGTTTTCTGCTCAAACAAGAAGGATAGGCACACAATACTGCGTTTGGCCTTCGCCATGGTGAGCGGCCACTTGTGACGGTTCAGGGGTAGCTGGTCATTAACGTTTTGTTGACCAGTACCTTAATTACGCTCCTATCGGTTTCTCGTTCGATTTTTTGTGTTCGCGAGGATACAGGTTATCTGTTCGAGATGAGCGCGCCTTGTGCGTAAGTTTAGCCGACACGCCCCGAAATTTTTACACAGCATGGGCTCTTTGCATAAGGCGTTAGGAACAGAAAGCCAAACCCCTAAAGGGCTTCATTATTTGGTATACCCCGTTGAATCAGGTGCGCTTAAAATTGCAATTTTCTTTTCCTACTCTTCAGAAATATGTGAGTCAAAGCACCGATCCCGCCTTGCTGCTTTACCCATGGGTGACAATGTAAGGTACCGAAAATCGGTGTTAAGGAATCGATCTGGCACAGAGCGCGGACTTAACTGACTTCGACGCACTTTGACCTTGATGAGAAGTTGAGTAACAGGCTTGATTACAAGAGTTATCTGGGGTTTCGAAAGGGCTCAACGCAATAACTACGAGACTTCCAAAGTTATTGTCAAGCGAAAACAAGGATTTTTCCTTTTTGAGAGACGGGGAGGCGAAGGAAATTTCAGGTGAGTGGGGTTCGGTACGTCGACGCCTGGCATATGCAGTGTGTCTTAATTTGAGACACGCCGGAACTCCGCTGATATACTGCATGACACCGGATGTGAGCACAATGGATCTGCGAAATGCAACTCATTCCCATAAATGCTGAGATGAACAGATTTTGAATAATCAACTATGCAATGAATTACGGAGTGTGTTCCAGAACATGAGAATTTAACAATTTGGCAGTGATAGTGCCTCTCAAAAATCGGCAAAGATATAAACCACATAGGCCTACTTGTTTCTTCGGACATCTCCGCGTTTTCCGTATCCGTGTCCGCTTCCGTATCCGATCCCAGATCTCTACTTTTTATGCACGGGCGTTTCACCGCCATCGTAATTCATTACAATCAGACCCAAATTTGTTCAAATACAGAAGTATTTTCTACGAAAGTATCATCTTTACATAACAAAGCGCGCGGTCTTTTTCCTCCACTTTGTTGGTACATCCAAAAGCGGTTCCAGAGATAAAATGCTTGCCTTCTCCCGAATAATGTTCCCATGAATGGAATGAAAAACATGTTGCACGGGATGCAGTCAATATCCAAAGTCTCAAATGCAGGCCTGGGCGCCCGAAACCTTAAATCTGCGCTACCCGCGTGGTCGTCTGGAGCGTTGACATGCAAGATATAGCCCCTTTTGTATAAAGCGATGTCTCTCTTATTTTATCAAGTCTGAACTCTGCATAATTTCTGTCGATCGGGTCAATTGAACATGTTGGATTCACGAGGTTAGAAGAAGTCTCAGGTAAAAATTTTATGGCGCACCCTTTATGCCTCTGTTACCGAAATTTTTGTGTAGTATTATCATTTGGAATTCTTAACGGTTGGGTCGCTAGCTTAGGTGTTATCATTGTTTTTTGGGGTAAAAAGCACCGGGAGTCTGGAGCCGTCTTCGCGAAACGAAAACCGTGCCCCAATCAAGGCTCTTGACGCTTACAAAATCAAGAAGGTCTTTTCTCTGAGAACAAGAAACAGAGTCGCCCTTTCTCTTCACATCCAAGCTTATCCTTTTCCGCTTATCGAGAAGCGAAACGTGTGCGCATGATTCAGTTTCTAGGACTTGAGTCTAGTATTGAATAGTGCTGATTGTATTGCACAACCTACACGAAAAAGGACAAGGTCTTTTACATGCGAGGACAAGTTTTAAATCATCCAGGAACTGGAACAAAGCCCATTCCATTTGACAATCCAAGGCACATTTTCTCGCCGTATCTTGAAAATCTTGTAGTTGGAACACTTGAAATTATAGACGTCAACAGAGAAGGACTTTCACATTTTCATCAAAACAAAACTTTCGCAGCTTAGGCAAAGGAATGTAAAAATTATCTCATATTTGAGACGGAAGCGTAAGCGTAAAAAACATTTATTTCTGAGGAAAAAAGGATTCGCCACACAAAACATGGATAACATGTCAAATAAAGCGGACTGGGGATCTACAAGTCTAAACGCTGATCAACTTTGTAATGCTTGATAATTAAATCTCAGGTTTCACGGAAGAATCTCGTTCGGTTGGTTGCAGTCAAGGGTCGCACATCACGTGATATACCCCCAAGTCAGGTGATAGAAGCCACAGGTCATGTGACACTCCCCCATTAAGAGACAATCATATTGCCTCAAATCTTAAATATCCCAGTAAACCAAGAATTTTGAATAATTCCCCAAGTCCTCCACCATTATTACTGAATCACATAAGACGTCACCACTCACCGGAATGCACGGGTGTGTGTCTGCCAATCGTGTGTGCGGAATTACCACAACCTGCACACCCGCAGTGAAAACCCAAACGTCTCATTACGACGTCAACTGAACGATCGTGATATACTAAAGGCCGTGGAAAATGTTGGCTAACACCGCTCGACTCGCAAGAAACGCGTCCCGCATTGGCCCCGTGGCGCGGGTTGCCCGTGTGGCGTTCCAGCTGAGAAACTTGACAAACTCGCCTCGTTTGGCCCTGGAGGCAGAGGAACCGCTTCCTTTCTTGGACAATTTGCCAAGACACCTGAAAGGGCCCCAGGAAGTGCCGCTTGTAAACCCGGCCGACCAGTACAAGGAAGTCTCCGAAGAACTACACAAATTCGGCACTTACGTGATGGCGTGCATGCCGAAATTCGTGCAACAGTTCTCGGTATGGAAGGACGAGTTGACGATTTATGTGGCGCCCTCGGCACTTAGACCGGTCATGGCTTATTTGAAAAACCACACTGCCGCGCAATTTAAAAGTTGTATGGACATCACGGGCGTAGACTACCCGTCGAGAACCAACCGGTTTGACGTGGTGTACAACTTGTTGAGTGTTCGCCACAACTCGAGAATCAGGGTGAAAACATATGCCTCCGAGACCTCCTCGGTGCCCTCTGTTGTGCCTCTTTACGAGGGCGCCAACTGGTACGAGAGGGAGACGTACGACATGTTTGGCGTGTTTTTCGAGGGCCACCCGGACTTGAGAAGAATCATGACCGATTACGGGTTCGAGGGCCATCCTTTGCGTAAGGATTTCCCCACCACCGGTTACACCGAGGTCCGGTACGACGAGGAGAAAAAGCGTGTCATCTACGAGCCCTTGGAGTTGACGCAGGCTTGGAGAAACTTCACCGTGGGCTCTTCTGTCTGGGAGCAGGTGGGTGAGGGCAAGGACTTCACGCCAGAGTCTTTCAAGTTGCCGACTCCAGAACCCGAGCCTACCGAGGAAGAAAAGAAGTAGGCACAACACTCATTGCATCCACCACCAATCAGCCTGCTGTTTCCACTATGTACAATCAAGTGCTTGTATAATACACGAAGATATACCGAGAAATCCCGTAGGTTTCCGGCGCTTGTGGAATGTAACGTTGTTATTCATCCGCTGATGTTTTCAAAACATTGTACTCTCATGTCCTTTGTGTCATCCAACCAATATAGTGTATCGCAGCAAAATCTTGTCGTAGTATCACATCATGTGGTCGAGAGGCAAGTCAGGTCTTTGACCACAATTCCGATGCGCCGTCAGCTAATTCAGACTGCCCCCAATTGACTCCTGAGGCCACTCAACTCCTTTTCCTTTTCATGTAGAAACTCCTCCAACATCTGAACTTGGCTCGAAATCAAATCAACATCGTTACGAACATCTGCAAGGTTTTTGTCACTGCGCGGCAGCTCTTTTGCGGCGGCTAATGCCTCCAGCTTGTACTTCAACAACTGCTCGAATTCGTGCTTCAACAACGTCAGTTCC
The DNA here is from genome assembly GCA_030674755.1 of Metschnikowia henanensis. Taxonomy (NCBI): domain Eukaryota; kingdom Fungi; phylum Ascomycota; class Pichiomycetes; order Serinales; family Metschnikowiaceae; genus Metschnikowia; species Metschnikowia henanensis. The sequence continues at coordinate 22,525 of JAKUBE010000109.1, read as the reverse complement.
GTCGATTCCACCGGGCCCGCAGAGACTTGCAGCGACTTTTCGAGGAGTTTCTCCAAGTCGGCTAGCTCGCGCCGTAAGCGGACCTCTTCCCAGTCTGTCCCCTCCGTGGTCGAGAAGTCTGTACCGCGATTAGGCTGGTGCGCCTGGCCGATTTTGGTCAAGTAGGATGTGCCAAATGTCTTCTTGTCATTGGCCGAAGGTTCCAGCACGGATCTTCCAGAGGCCGCGGACTGGTTCAAATCGTAGCTCGGCACTTCTTTGGAAAAAGTGGCACGCAACGACGCCGGCACTCCCCTGGGGATACGCTTGCCGTTCTCACGTTGGTTGAGCATGTGCAACAAGACCAACACCTGGTCCTTGTCGATTGTCTCGAACGACTTTGGATTCACCAAGTTCCACGCCGAAGATATGTCTAGTTTGGGAACGTTCTTGAGTGTATCGTACAACCCTTGCAAGCTCTCAAACTTGACCCGGCCGTAGTTGTCGCTGCTGGAGTTGTAGATAGCCTCGTAAGTTGCCTTGTCTGTGGGGGAAATGTACCAGTCAAAATCGTCAGAGAGCGCGTCGTCGTCGTCGTCCAGCGCAAAGTCACTGGCCGAGTTTTGCCCGCTTGCCACTGCCCGGTTGGCTTGGATCAAATGTGCTTTCAGCAGCGGCACCAACCAGCCGGGTAACAGCGCTGGCACCAGCAGCGAGTCCCCGTTGACTAGGTCAAATATAAGGCGCATCGTGATACAGAACTCCTCAAAGTCCAATTGCCCGTCGCTGTCGATATCCGCCAATTGCCAAACTTGCGCCAACTGGTCGTCAGGCAACCTCGAGTTCTTCAACACCGGGGTGACCTTTTCGCCCGTGAGCTTATTGTTTTCCGGGCCGAGCCCCTGGAAAATCTTCCAGTATTTTTTGATTTCCCACTCTTCTAAGCGTGGCATGGTAACGTTGTGATGTTGCTTTGTGGTGTTGCTTTGTGGTCTTTTAGCTAGCTAAAGGTCTAATTACTTGAGGTCAGAGCGGCTCCATTTGGGTATTGGAGTGCGCGGTGCTCGAGCGGTCGGAGGCGGCAGTGTAAACGCGACACCCGTACCCCATGTATCATTTTTTTGGCTGCAATTATGAAAGCGGGGGATCTTTCAGCCAGACTCCGATTCTTCATTTTTTTATCTAAGCTTTAGGCAACGAATAAGGAGATTGAGCAAACCCAGTGCAATTGGAGTGAAGAAGTGAGTAGTCTCAAATAAGAACGTGACTTGTCAATAGTCATCCCGACTTGAATCGTGACCCGGCGGTAAAAAAGACGTTGCACTAGCCGCGGGCTCACAGAAATCGGAGACAATCTTTTATCGACCCTGGGCACGTGACATGAACATGGATAGCCATTTCCTGACGGTACTCCGTCAAATGATCTATGCTTTCGATCCAGCCCTATTCGAGATATCGAGCACAAAGCGAGATCTCTTGTTGAATGGCTGGTTGGCCAAGAAAAAACTTCTCCGCGTCTAATCTTCATCTTCATCCATACCTGCATCTTCCTCCTCTGAATCGGAGTCGTCGGAGATCTTTCCCGCTTCCACAGTCATGACGGTTTCTCCGCTCTCGCCTTGGTACTTTCTGGCGATTCTCGAGGCCATTCCCGCGGCAACTGCACGCTCTCTTGCGGATTTTTGTAGGTCCCTCAACTCTTCTTTGAACGTGGCGCGCACCGACCGGTTGCTGAAACAGTCCCACATCTTCAACGCGCCGGTGACACCGCCGATGGACATGTTTCCAGCGACCTCGAAGTCGCCGGCGAAAGCGGTGGTGAGCACGTTGCCCACGCCAAAGTCACGTGACAAGACCATCGAGGGACCGCTCTTGCCGGTAGGGCACTTCCACAATTTCACCACCTTTTCGTTCATCGCAGACGTGATCAACATTCCTGGCACGTTGCGGTTGACATCCAACGACGAGATTCCGCTATCGTGGGCGTGCAACGTCCACAACGGCTTGTCTTGCACGCGCACATCAAAGCAATAGACATTGCCGTTGTCTGTGCCGCAGTAGAAGATTTCCGGCTCGGCGCCCCATCTGACATTCTCCACCTCTTGGCCGTTGCCAACCGAGTAAGATTTGCTCATCTGTTTTTCGTCGGAAACTCTCACGTCAGAGATAGCGCAGGCTCCGTTATAGCCACCGGTCAAAAGAATGGACGCCTCCTGAGAATGCCACTGCGACGTTGACACGATCTTGCCCTCGTGAACTTTGTTGAACGACTTGACGGCGCTTCCGGAAGTCAAGTCCCACAACTTCACTGTCTTGTCTGCGGAAGTCGAGGTCAAGACGTTTCTGTGGATCTTGTTGTGGGACAAGGAAAGCACGGCGTCGGTGTGGTGGGTGGTCACGTGCTCCTTGCCCTTGCTCTTCTTCTTTTTCTTCGACGATAAGTTGGCGAACGAGTTTTGCTGCGGCTCGCCCAAGATCACGTCGGGGAATGCTTTGTCGATGCAGTCAAGGTTCCAGATTTCAATCTGCGGGTCGAACGTGCCGATGGCCGCAAAGTTGCCGATGTTATCCGTGCCGTCGGCGGAATTTGGGCGGAAATTGACCCATTCCACGCAGAGAGGGAACGACGGCAACATCAAGTCGTGGTGCACATACAAATTGGCCTCTCTGGTCATCCCGTTGGCCACGTCCTGATCCAAGCGGTCGGCTTCTTCCTCTTTAGAACCGCTGGGGGCTCCGGCGCCGTCGTCATAAACGTATACGTCCAAGTACAGGACGTCGTCCTCGGTTCGTGTGGCCAAAACCAAGTTGTCGGTGGGGTAAATCTGCATTTCCTTCTTGTCTTCTTGGAGATCCGCGGTTGTCGGTAAGGAGAGGTACGCGTCTCCGTCCTCGTTCTCCTCAAACTGGGCATCGGTGGCAGTTAAGCCCGGAATGAACCCCACAGACTCTCCCTTGGTCTCCTCAACGTCGTCATCGTAGTTTTCGAGATTGTACTCTTTCAAGTCATCGTCGATCTCTGCCTGGTCTTGCAAGTTCAGAGCGGACTGCGACTTTTCGGCGTCCTTCAAGTCTTCCTTTGCATCCTCTAGTTCGAGCTGTGCCATTTTGGTGATTCTCTCCATTTCCGCATCGTCCAATTGGTACTGTTCGGGGAACTCGGCAGCAAATCCTCTTGGAACCCAGCAACTGGAGGAAATCATGGTGATTGTTGTTGTGAAAAAAATCAACCTTAGCAGAAGTTGAAAAGCTAAATGCTCTTTGCAGGTGCTCCTGCGATGCTTCGGCTGCACATCGCGGCGATGGGTATAAAATCTTTGTCGCGCGGTGTGTGCACTCCTCTGTAGTCAGTGCAATAATCTCGAAGATGAGCTGGGTCCTTGAACAAATCATGACTGACGCACGAAGTGATAATATATTGAAAGCTGGAGGTGTGTTCGAAAAAGATTGTCCAATTTTGTGCGGTTCTGTATTATTTTTCCACTTTTCTGTGGATTCGTGGACTTCGTCCCATTGCAACTATACAGAGCTCTGCTGATTCCCGCGAGCTCTCAGAACATCCGCGAGATTTATTATAAGAAGCAGTCGCACTTGACTATCATGGAAAGAATGCCATTAGAAGAGATCATCCGTGGGTATTGCCAGTGATCGCTGAAAGTGATGATTTCAAATTTCTTGTCTCGATGCTTTTTCCTTTCTTGCGACTTCCAGAATTTCAAGCTCACCAAGATAAATTGCGAGAGCCAGATGTCTCAGCCTGCAATCCATAATTGGCTGCAAACTGCGTAGTGAGTCTCTGGGGAGAAGATTAAATACCAATCGTGATCCGCAGAAAATACATTTAAGGGCCCCTGCAATCACCCAGTTTCTATGCAATGGCTAGATTCCCAAAAGATCGTCCAAGAACGTATCTGAACCTGGGTTTGCTTTTCTGGGCTCTTTCCTGTTTTCTTTCTTGACAGGTTCTTTCTTTACTGCAGTGGCTGTTGGCAATAGATCCAGAAGCAAGTCGTCCTCTTTCTGCTGGTTGCCTTCAACAATCTTTTCCTTTTTGAGCCCTAGGAGCTCATCCAAATCCTCATCTCTGACTGGCGCCTTAGCATGAGCTCCATTTGTCAGCGTGAGCTTAGAATTCAAAGATGCCATCTGCGATTCGTCATCTGCATTAAAATTGTTGATTTCCAACACGTTTGGCTTCGAAACGGGCACATCACCGAATTTCCTCTTGATCTGATTCTGGAACTTCACGTGCTTGAGCTTTTCCGCTCTGGCCCTGTGTGCTTCTAGTTCGTCTTCATCCAAAGATTGAATGGTGGCTTTTCCGGGCACATCTCTTTCCTCGCCGATTCGGAGCCCATGAAGATCTGCTGATGTCAATCTGTCCACGTTTTTGAATTTTTGCGTTGCCGGACTGTTATAGTCTGTATTTTTCACAGTACTGGAGTAACTCTCGAGCCCATATTCGTCCAAAAGATTATCCAGGATCTTATTTTTGAGCAACTTTCGATTGCGCAGGTTGCCCACGCCAGACACAACAAACTCGCTGAGCTTGATCTCCAAGTCTGGGATATCAAGCTCGAACGAGTCGTCAGAAAAATCGCCACTTTCAGAGCCAGAGTCCGGATTTGGCGTGGTTTCTTGTTTGACAGGTTTCGTGCCCAAATATATCCCGTCGGCTTCGTCGTGCTCAGGGCCGCGATTGGCCTCCACACTATCGTTTTCTCTTTGCTTCACGATTTTCATGATCTGTCTTTTGAGCTTCTGCTTATTTTCAACTGAGAGGTTGTCTTCTGAAATTTGGGGATAGAAATGGTTCAAAACCGCCTCGTCGTCTGAATCCCAATCGCTGTCGTCAGACTCGCCGAGCCACGAAGAACCACGCGTCTCCAGAGACGTTTTAGCCGACCATTTGGGCGTGTTTTCGTTTTTTGTGGGTTTTGGACGGGTAAGGTTATGTTTCTTTAAATACTGGATTTTGGCCTTATGGTCCCACTTCGACTTGTTCAACACCATTTCTGATGGGGGATGAGTGAACGGCTGTGGATTCTGTACGGAGACTATTGACGTGATTTTTATGCTTACAGATAAATTGGCGGATATGGAATGTTATAATTCGGATGGTTTCTTGACATCGCTTGCCTTCTTTTGGGCGAGCTTTGTATAGAGCGATGGAAGAACGCGCGGCAGTTATTGCCGAGGAAGCCTTAAAGGAGGTATCAATTTACACTCTAAGTGTCCTATCTTTCTCTTGCGAAGCGAAGAAAAAAACGGATCCTCGTTTCCATAATCGTCTTTGAATGTTTACACATTTACTGGTCTTTTTCATGGTTTTCGGTTGGATCTAAGAAAAATTGATGCCAGGTGCTACGGCTGCGGCACTCACTGGCGAAGGGCCCTCGTCCTACTTTAACATTGAACCCCGGTCCCAGATTCCGAGCTTTTTAGGCAATGATCTTTTTCGAGATTTTCTCCAAAACTTTTTTTCAAAAGACACCTATTCAGTTACAATATCCCGTTCTCCGAATTTTAGAGCTTGGGACTGTCACCTGAACAAGTGATTTAATTTGGATTTCTCGTGCCGTGCCAGTTGGCCCCACGCGCGCCGAAAAAAAAGGTTTAATATAAAGTTGACCACAGTCCAAAACACCATTATCCCAAATTAGCTCCCCTAAAAATGGCCGACAAGCAACCCAAGCTGATCGAGGAGCTTCTCAAGCTCATTTCCATGGGTGAGGCGCTCAACGAAACACAACAGAAAACAATGAACGACTATAAATTCTGGAAAACACAGCCTGTGCCGGCGCTAGACGAGGTGGTGAAAGAGGAAGGACCAATTGATAGTTCGAAAACGCCAAAAGACGTGCCAGATACGCCGTTCCCGCTTTTGTCCGAGTTTGAATGGTCAACCATCGATATAGAATCCAGCTCCGAATTGGACGAGGTGTATCATCTTTTGTACGAGCACTACGTCGAGGATCAGGACGCTACTTTCAGGTTCAAGTATTCGCACGATTTCTTCAAGTGGGCGCTCAAAGCTCCCGGCTGGCGGCAAGACTGGCACGTGGGCGTCCGTGTGAAGGGCCTGAAAAAATTGGTGGCTTTCATCGCTGCTGTGCCGGTCACATTGAAGTTGAACACGTCGGGCAATATTGTGCCCTCTGTAGAGATCAACTTCTTATGCATCCACAAGAAATTGAGAAGCAAGCGCTTGGCGCCTGTGTTGATCAAAGAAATCACCAGAAGGGTCAACAAGCAAGACATTTGGCAGGCTCTCTATACTGCTGGAATCGTGTTGCCTTCGCCTTTGGCCACCTGTAGGTATACACACCGTCCGCTCAATTGGTCGAAGCTCCACGATGTGGGCTTTTCGCATTTACCGGCAGATCAAACCAAGGCAAGCATGGTGGCACACTACTCGCTTCCTAATACGACAAAATTACCGGGTCTCAGGCCCATGAAGGCTGATGATATCGATCAGGTCTTCGACCTCTTGCATGAGTACCAGAAGAAGTTTGAGTTGGTCCAGGTATTTGAGAAGGAAGAGCTAGCCCACTGGATTATCGGTGGGGATAAAGGAAGCAGTGTGATTAAGACATACGTGGTCGAGAAAAACGGGAAAATCACCGACTTTTTCTCCTACTACTTGCTTCCATTCACGGTGCTCAACCATCCCACACATAAAGAGTTGGGCATCGCATACTTGTTTTACTATGCTACTGATAGCTTCAAGGAGGAACACAGCGTGTACAAGAAGCGGTTGAATGCATTGATAAACGATGCGCTCATCACCTCCAAGGAGTTCGGCGTCGATGTCTTCAATGCATTGACTTGTCAGGATAACACTCTATTTATCAAGAATGCCAAATTCGGAAGTGGCGATGGTCTTCTCAACTACTACTTGTTCAATTACAGGGCCAAAACGATCGATGGCGGCATCGATGCCAACAAGCAGGTGGGAGAAAACGGAAGTGGGATCGGGGTTGTGTTAGTCTAGGCCCCAAAACCTTGATGTGAATTGGAATAACAAAAAAAGCTCAATAATTGAAAATAGAATACCAATGGAGCTCCATATCATCTCTCCATGTAAGTTCTGGACGTGCCACAGATAAACGAGAATTGTGCATGCGCCCGCAGTGCACTACATCGTGCGCACGTGCATTTATGCCGATCGTGCATGGCAGGCGAATGTCGATAACGGCCCGTTGCTTTAAGAATGACAGCAGATGCATTAGCCGAAAACACGCATCATGAAACGTCTCAAACCGATGCGCATGCAATGCAGCTCTTCGAGAAGGCCATAGAGAAAGAGCTGCATGGCCTGATGGCCGACGCAGTGAAGTATTATAGAGAGGCGTTCAAACTCAATGACCGCGTGGATCTCATATATCGCAAAAAGACCGTTCCACAAGCGCTTGAGAAGCTTCGAGGCGAACAGGGGATAAACGCCAGCCGGAAAATAGACGAAGCCAAACTAAAGGAGATCGATGTGGACGTGCTTTTACAGTCTTTTGCCCATGAAAACGCCCACGCTCCAGATCCCTCGAATCCTCGTCACTGGAACGAGAGTCACGTGGCGATAAAGTTTGCCAGTATGGATTTAAACGGAGAAGATCGTGTGGCGGACATAAAGCCGGTATCTCCGCTTGTAAATCTTCCGGCGGAGGTCTGGATTCACGTGTTGCAGATTCTTCTCTGGACAGATCCCGAGGCGTGGTTCAAGTTTGGCGTCACTTGCAAAAAACACGCATATCTAGCGTTCCACACCTCAGAGATCTGGCGACAGTTGTGCTATCTCGTGTATCCCAAGCAAAACTACGAGGAAAACGTCGGTTTTATGGGCAAACACCTTCCTGTACCTTTGGACCCGATGAAGACGCTCCTGCACTACGACAGTTCGTGGAAACAGATGATCCGCAAACGGCCGTTTCTCAAGTTTTTGGGCTGCTATATCAGCGTCGTAAACTACTATAGCGAAGGCGGACGCGAGGAGCTTTCGACTAGTCTAAGAAACCCGGTGCGGACCATCACGTACTACCGGTACTTACGGTTTTATCCAAACGGGGCCTGTATCATGGCGCTAACGCGTCTCGAGCCGGGCGTGGTGGTGAGGCAGTTTCTGAAAACAAACAAACTACGATGCCTTTTGGCCAACCCAGACTCGCGAGATGTCACAAAGGTGAATACTTCAGCGGAGCCACACAAGATATTCCATGGCCGATGGACGCTTTCCACCGAGGGAAAAGTGCACGTGACCGTGGACTCGGGGCTGGTGCCGTACTACGAGTTCCACTATGAGTTTCTCGTCAAAAACTTGGGTGGCATGCCCAACCACTCCAAACTAGCATGGGTGACGTTTTATGCCATATGGAAATCTTATCCCGGCAGCGAGGAGCGGCAAGGTGAAAAGGTGCCTTTTTCTTTGAAGCACGAGAAGGACTTCAGGTTTCTGCGTGTGCGCTCGTACCTGGAGGAGAATTGATGCTGGGTGTTTTCATGGAGATGAAATGGGGGGTTCAGTGAATTGTTTGGTTTTTTTGGTTTTTGAGAGAGGTTCATTTTGAGCGTTTGAGGGCCTAGATTGCTTGAGCGGTATTAGAAGTGAAGAAAGAATTAGAAAGTTTACGACTGGCGTTTTTTACACGGTTTCGGAATACTACGTTGTGCTTCCTGAGAGTCGGTAAAGCGCGAATAGATAGTATGAATAGATTAGACTGGGTGCTAGCACTTTCTTTCATCATGGAGTAGAGCGATTTGTCTACAATTGGTGTAAGCATTGTGCAAAAGAGCGATCCGGATATTCGAGGTATGTATAGCGCAGCCAGAAGCCTTTCAGTCTCTCATAGATTACGACTTTTGAGTGTTATCTGCCTGGCTATCTAGCAAAATAATTTCTAATAGCCAAACTAGTTCAAGAAAAACATTGCCATAATGTGTTTGTACGAATCATGTTAGTCCTAAAATTATAATACTGTAAACGATTGAGGATGTATGATGTCGCTTGATGAGTATCTCTTCCAGGTCCAGACCAAAAAACCGTCATCTCCAAATGGCACATATATGCTTCCAAAGAATATTATGAAAACTTTTGAAGAGTTCCATCTGAAATGTATTTTGTTAACCGAAAATAGCGTCGCTTAGCGGCAATTGCGTATTGCAATGCCACCAGACCCGTAATGGGCCTGCAAAATAGGCCAAAGCGGCCCTAGCCTTTAGGGATAATAAACAGTATTGACGGAAACGGCCGGCTTTGGCGTTGACTCGACAAAAGTGTTTCCTAAAATTTGAGAGACGTATGCGAAAAAGAGTTAAGAAGCGTTTTCTCTACTTCGAATTCCATCCCTAGAGTTATAAGGCTCTGGGATAATCTACCTTGAGATGCGAAAGCCTTTGGAAGACTCCAGCGTCGAGGTCAGGATAACTAACACTTTTGTTTTGCTTCTGTCTACCGTTGGAAAAATAAGAAAAAAGACCCTCTTTACGAAAAATAAGATATACAACTGAAACCTTTTCCCTTAAACTCCTGGGGGTTCGTGAATCAGACCAAACGCCCAAGGTCCCTAATCCTCATGCGATCTCTGGCCGGCCCAAGCCGCACCAGTAATACAGATGAAGCATATATTCACCGGCCCACCACACCATAACCTCTCGTTCCAACCAACAAAACATATTTACCAATTCACCTCCCCTTCAACAAAAAAACATCACACTCCAAAAACCCACCCCAAGAAAACCTGACCTCGTTCCTCCCCTTTCGTTCTCCCAGCCCCAGGCCCAGAGGGCGTGCGCTTACCGGCGCACCGCGCACACTCCCGGGCTGAAAATTTTGCCTAAACCACTGCCAACCGAAAAAACGACCCCTACCAACCCCCCAAATCTCCCTACCATGTCGAGATTTTTCGCCTCCGGGTACACGTCCGACTCCTCGCTGTCCGAGGAGGACTTGTTGAGCACCTCCGAGGAGGAGATGGTCTCGTCCTCGGACGAGTTTTCCACAGACAGCGAGTTTGCCAATGACGATGAGGAGGCTTCTTCCGACGACGACGATTCAGACTATGTGGGCAAAGGCCCGCTGTACTTTTTGAAAAAAGACTTTTTGAAGGGCGGCGGCCGCGACCTGGACCTGGATTCCGACGACGAGGGGCCCAAAGTGGTGAAATCGGCGAAAGAGAAATTGTTGGATGATGTGAGTGAATCTGTGGATGCGATCTTCAACGCCAAGAACTTGGAAAACTGGAGCTCGGCGCTCACGGAGCTCGACCGCTTGGGCAAGTTGCTCGTGCGGGTGAGCCAGCAGCAAATCGGCGTGCCCAACTTCTTCTATAAAATGTTGGCGCAATTGGACGACACGATCACGGACGTAGCCGCCGACAAAGACCGCAAAAAGTTACCCGCCGACCAGAGCCGCGCGTTCAACAACCTCAGGCAGCGCGTCAAGAAGCAGACCAGGGAGTGCCAGGCGTACATGGACTTGTTCCGCGAGAAACCAGAGCTTTTCGATGCGGACGAGCCAGTGGAGGTGATTTCGCTGGCGCAGGAAGATTCTGGTGCCGTCATCGGCACCGTCAGCGGCACCGCGCGCGCCATGAGCCCCGTGTTCACCGCGTTGAAGACGGTGGTCGAGGCCAGGGGCAAAAAGAACATCGACAAGTACGAGCAGGTGGCAACATTGGAGGGTTTGCTAGGCGACGCCAAGGCCGGCGGCAAGGTGTTTGAGATCATCGCCGTGTACCAGATCTTGCTCCTGGTGCGCTTCGACGCCGGCCTGCACCTGTCGCACATGCCGGTGGAGTTGTGGAAGAAAAACGAGAAGGACGCGGTGGACTTTTTGGCGCTCTTGGAAACCCACGCCGCCGCCTACCAGGTCAGCGAGCAGGGCGCGGCGACCGACGACTTGGACATCGAGCCCGCGGCCAACTCTGCCGGGGTCAAAGTCGTGCTTGGCTCAATTGCCGGGATCGTGGAACGGCTCGACGACGAGTTTGCCAAGTGCTTGCAGTTCACCGACCCGCATTCCACGGAGTACATCGCGCGGCTCAGGGACGAGGCGCTGCTCTACCAGTTGATTGTGCGCGCGCAGATCTACGTGCAATCGACGGCGGGCGACTCCGAGCATTTGGCCCGCCTCGTGCTCCGCAGATTGGATCACGTGTACTACAAGCCGGACCAGTTGATTGCAGTCATTGAGAGTGCCGCGTGGGAGAATTCGTGGGGCGGCCTTGGCCTCGCGGGCTCCACCTTGCTCACCCAGGGCCAGGCGCCGGCCGAAACCGTGCGTGCAATGAGCGACTTTTTGGCCGCACAGCCCACTTCTTTATACAAACGGTCCGCGTTGTTGGCGTCCACGTACTACTTGGCCGTGAACAACAAGTACGCGGACGCGCGCGAGCGGTTCTTGCTGTCGCAGATCTACAACCACATCTACCAGGCCGAGTCGTCGGTCCAGGTGTTGTACAACCGGGCGTTGGTCCAGATGGGCCTCAGCGCGTTCAAAAGCGGCGAGATCGAGGAGTCGCACCAGATCTTGAACGAGATCATCAACTCCCAGCGGCTCAAGGAGCTCTTGGGCCAGGGTTTCAATAGTAAGTACCCCAGCCAGGCGACGGTCGCCGAAAAACAGAAGTTGTTGCCGTTCCACATGCACATCAACTTGGAGTTGGTCGAGTGCGTGTTCATGACGCTGTCGATGTTGATCGAGATCCCGGCGTTGGCCGCGTCGGCAGGCGCCGCCAAGGAGTCGAAGCGCAAGGCCACCATCAAATCCTTCAGAAGCAAGTTGGAGTTCCACGACCGGCAGTTTTTCACCGGGCCGCCCGAGAGCATCAAGGACCACTTGATCTACGCGCTGAAGCTGTTGCAGAAGGGCAACTGGGCCAAGGCGTACGAGTTGTTGGCGTCCATCAAGATCTGGCGCTTGCTCACCGACACCGACCTGTTGTTGGCCATGTTGAAGCAGCAGTTGCAGATCGAGGGCTTGCGCACCTACATCTTCACGTACAAGGCGATCTTCGCCAAGTTGTCCGTGGAGAAGTTGGCCACGACGTTCCAGCTCGATAAGGACACCGTCTCCGGAATCGTCGAGAAGATGCTCGCCAGCGGCGACGTCAAGGGCTCTCTCGAGAACCTGTACGTGAACTTCGCCACCGACGAGCCGCAGAGAAGCAAGTTGCAGGAGTTGGCCATCATCATGAACGACAAGGTGGGCCTGTTGAACGAAAAAAACGAGATGACCGCCTCCAACGGCTACGGCAGAAAACAGGCCGTCCAGCAGCACCAGCAGCAGCAGAAGGAGCAGAAGGAGCAGAAGGAGAGTTTGCAGGAGGAAAACAGCAGATTCAGGTACGCCAACGTCAGTACCAACAACGACGAGTTCGACATGTAACGGTTCGCACCAGGGTCGATCCCATCAGGTGCCGATTATCTGATACAGCATGGAGCACGGGCGGTTACGTAACGCTAAGATGACGGAGGCGGCGCTTGTATAGTACAACTTAATGTAACAGCCCAGTAATAAAGGAAACACAATGTTATTTTTTGTATCTATTCCGAAGACTCCACATGTGATTCCGGCATATGCTCGGGCTTTCCTGCCGGACCCCATCTCTGGGCTTTACAGTCCAGCATGGCAAATGGTTTCTTGCATACTCCAAAGATCAGAAATAACTGAAAATGGAGCCGGCTACGATCGCAAAGAAAGACAGAAAGATCAAGCCCTCCGCCCTCTGCCAGCTATGCCATGGCCGGAAAGCCGTGATGAAAAGACCGAAAAACTTGCAGAAACTCTGCAAAGAGTGCTTTTTCTTGGTTTTCGAGACGGAAATCCACAACACCATCACCGCCGCACGCCTTTTCCAGCCTGGGGAAGCAGTGGCGATCGGAGCCTCGGGAGGTAAAGATTCTACCGTTTTGGCCTCGATCCTCAAGACCCTAAACGAGCGCTATAACTACGGTCTAAGATTAGTTCTCTTGTCCATCGATGAGGGCATCAAAGGGTACAGGGACGACTCGCTAGCGACAGTAAAAAGAAACCAGGAGCAGTATGAGATGGAGCTTGAGATCGTCTCGTATAAGGAATTATACGACTGGCTGATGGACGAGATAGTGTCGAGCGCCGGCATCCGAAGCAGCTGCACGTACTGCGGCGTCTTACGACGCCAGGCGCTCGATCGAGGTGCGGCGAAGCTTGGCATACATCATGTGGTAACCGGGCATAATGCAGACGACATGGCTGAGACTGTGCTTATGAATATTTTACGAGGCGACACCGCCAGATTGGAGAGCTCATGCACGATTCTCACGCAGTCTGCCGGGTCGCCGATTAAACGCTCAAAGCCTTTTAAGTACATGTACCAGAAGGAGATCGTGCTTTATGCGCACTACAAAAAATTGGACTATTTTTCCACAGAATGCACCTACGCCCCTGAGGCATTTAGAGGCACCGCAAGAGAACTTTTGAAGGGGTTGGGAATTATACGGCCTTCGTGCATCATGGATATTATTTATAGCGGCGAGCACCTCGTACTTTCAAAAAAGAAGAAAACGACGAAAAAATACAAAAACCCGGGGAAAGCCAAGGCAAAGGATGCCGGCCTGGCTGCAAATCTGAATGTTGACATTGGGCCGAATAACGGGGGCGCCACTGTTCAGCACGAGCAGCAGATTAATGCAGACGGGTCTGTGAGTCTAGGAAGGGCCAAGTCAACCGACGGCAACACGTGTGAAAAATGTGGCTACATTACATCCAACCGTATATGCAAGGCATGTATTCTTCTAGCTGGTTTGGAGATGAACAGGGCAAAGGTATCGGTGGACAGCAGTGTGGATGGGGCTGCAAAACTAGGGAAAACGCTCGAGCAGCTAAGCTTTTGATATAGTGAAGATCACAGAAGGGATTTAAAAAAAGAAGGTAAAAACTGGCAATAGGCTTAAGACCTGATTTGCCACGTTCTCTTGGCACTTTTTGTCAAGTGAGGAACTGTGGCTTTGAGATCATTTTAACCTGTTGAGACTATAGAATTTGAAACCGTCACAAACGAGAGATACGATATCGTTACCTACAGTTCTCTGTCAGCTCAACAATGGCTTGCAATGATGCGCTTTTACTATCGGTCAATAGTGGCGAACTAGATCACTTTTAGGATTTATTCGACTGATTGGTAGTTTGGGTTTGAACGATCTTGATAATAAGGGATACGACATCATATCACATTTCTCTTCTTAAGTTCTGGAATGGCTTACAACGTTGCCTTGATGTTGTAGATTAAGTGAGGGATTCTGATGTAAATCTTAGGCTCATGCCAACTTGATGACAATGTTAGTCACAAATATACTAGGGGTGAGAGATACAAAGTCGTATTTCAAATTAAAGTATTCTTTGTCATCTTGGAATCGATCTACACTGCTATTGGTCAAGTATAGAAACTCTGGCTAGATGTTGGAAACATTTCTACTTGCTGACACTTGTTTCCTCAAGAGCCCACGAAATGCACGATGTGACTCGGTATCCCGGATCACAGTATTCTTTGTTGACTTAGTGATTAAATTGAGTGTATTTTGAGATGAGGGCTCTTCGTAAGATAAGTAATTAAATTCAGCGTATGTTGACACACAGTCTTTTGTTTAATAAAAGATCGAGTTGAGCGAATCTCCAATCACAGTGCTTTTCTTTAGCTTAAAATTGAACTGAGCTTATCTTTGAAGACAGTATCCTTCGCTAGCTTAGCGAGCGTATGTTGACACACCGTGTTTTTCGCTAGCTTAGTGACTGAATTGAGTGGATCGTTAAAAACGGTATTCTTCGTTGGCTTGGTGGTTGAACTGAACGAATCTTCCAACACAGGGCTCTTCCTCAGCTTAGTGGTAGAACAGAGCGTAACGATCTTCGAACACAGGATTCGTCTTTAGCTCAGTGATAGAGCGTATCTGAAAACAGAGTGCTATTCCTTAGCTAAATGACCAAATTGAGCATATCTCAGAACATAGTATTCTTTGTTAGCGTAGTGGTTGAGTTGAGCGCATGTTAGCACACGGTACTCTTCGTTGCCTTCATGATTGAATTTGGCGTATTTTGAGAAAGATTTTTCTTTGTTATCTCGAAATTTCAATTTGGCGTATCTTGAAAAACACGATTCTCCGCTAGCTTAGTGATTGAACTGGGAGTTTCTTTGCGCGAGGTGTTCTCCGTTAGCTAGGTGGTTGAATCACGGGTTTCTTGGCACACGGTATTTCTCGTTAGTTGGTGATTGAGCGTATCTGAAAACACAGTATCATTCGTTAGCTAAGTGATGAACAAAGCGTATCTGAAAAGACCGTGCTTTTTCTTAGCTTGGTGACTGAATTGAGCTTATCTCTGAACAAAGTATTTTCCGCTAGCTAAGTGACTGAATCAAGCGTATCTAGACACACGGAATTCTCGTCAGTCAAGTGATCGAACTGACCCTACTTTCTCATAGTTACAAACAATCCGAGCTCTTTCTCCGATTTACTCTCTCTCCTATCAATTCTCTCCCGACTTAACTCTCTCTATCAATTGTTTCTGTGAATATGGGCCGACCCTGCCTGGTGGCTCGGAAACACCAACGTCTCGGCAACCACAGTGTTCTGTCTCCGGGAAACTCCAAATACAATCACCTCGGCAATGTCCTCGGCAATCAACGGCTCAGTGCCCTCGTAAACTTTATCGGCAGCAGACTTGTCGCCCCTAAAACGGATCATGCTGAACTCGGTCTCGACCGCACCAGGCTGGACTTCCATAACTCTGATGTTGGTGCTGATCAACTCCTTTCTCAACGCGTGGGTGAAGAAATTGACCGCCGCTTTCGTCGCACAATAGACGCTTCCTCCAGGATACGGTTCTCTGCCAGCAATCGAGCCGATATTGACGATATCGCCGGCGTTTTTCTCCTTGAAAATAGGCAACACCGCCTGTGACACGTTGATCAAGCCCACCACGTTCGTTTGCATCATGCCGGCCAAATCATCCAGATCGATTTCGCCCACGTGCTCTTTCCCCAAGGCTTTGCCCGCGTTGTTGATCAAAACATCGATATCGGCGAATTCCGAGGGCAACCCGCTCACAAACGGCTGGATGGCCGCCGTGTCGCTGACGTCTAATTTGGCCGTGTGGACTCTGATAGACGCGTATCTTTTGGTTAATTCCGCGGCCAATTCCGTCAATTTGCTCTCTCTTCTGGCAGCCAAAATCAAGCTGATCTGGCCGTTAGCCGCCGACGCAAACTCGTGGGCAGTTGCCGCCCCGATTCCAGAAGAGGCGCCTGTAATCAAGACGATTTTGTTGGCCAACCGCTCGGCTGCTTTTCCTCCAAAAGACATTTTCGGTGTTCTTTAGGTTTTCTGTGCACTTTCTGGAAATTTGATAGATTTCTTGAGAGAGTAAAAAACGAAACAAGCGTTTGCTGCGTTTGCTGCGTTTTCTGCGCTTATATTTTCCACTGCCTGGAAAGAACGAGGTGTATGTAGATTCCAGATCTTGTTCATTTATCGGCGCTTACCCTCGTATCCGCTATCGCGCGCCACTAGAATTCTCAGCGCTCATAACCAAAAGCGTGGGTAGAATCCCGAACACATTGAACAATGCAAAACTCAGAGTACGGGACTGAGAGAAAACTAACGTACGGCCTAGTTCACGTGATACCCTTGTGCTTGTCGTAAATCCAAACGTGTATTAAAAATGCGTATTTCAAGAATTGAAACGGGGCTTACATCAACGGTTTTGGTGCCCCAAGTAATATTGCTCAAAGGCTCAGAGTTCTTACTTAGCTGCAGTTCGAGCGGAATTTGTTCACACGAAAAAAGAGTCGGTCGCCGAATGGAAGGTCGATGCGGGGGTCATGTACTCAGAGCTTAACGAGCCGCTGGAATTGTTGCACGAGCTGTTAATGGACCCGCCAGAACTTGCAAACGAGGGTTTCGTGTTTGCTTCCGCGCCGTTGAAGCAGTATTTCTGAAGCAAGTCCGCGTATGACATCGCTTGGATGTTCGTATTAGACAATACAACAGGGGCAGATGCATGATGCTGGAGAGCCGGCCTGGAATATGCTGCGGGCTCCGCAACATTCTCCTTGTTCTTCTGTGCCTCGGATTGTGTCGCCTCTGGTTTAACTGCGGCTCTCATATTCTCATCCTGTGTTT
The DNA here is from genome assembly GCA_030674755.1 of Metschnikowia henanensis. Taxonomy (NCBI): domain Eukaryota; kingdom Fungi; phylum Ascomycota; class Pichiomycetes; order Serinales; family Metschnikowiaceae; genus Metschnikowia; species Metschnikowia henanensis. The sequence continues at coordinate 5,398 of JAKUBE010000109.1, read as the reverse complement.
TCTTCGCCAGCTGTGCAGTGGAGGAGTCGGTGTTCGACCCGGTCTTCAGCTTGTAAGAATGCGAGTACCGAGGTCTGGGCGACAGGGCAAGAGTGCGGGCAAATTTCGGCGTCTCCTCTGTGTTCTCGACCGACATCAACTTGCTGACAAGCTCGTTGTAATGAGGCACTACGGCTCCGGACTTTGGAACACTGGATTGAACAAAGCCGTTGATGTGAGGACGCGCGGTTTGGTCCTGCTTCAACGACCTTTGAGGAGAGAAAGTTGGTGGTTTGTAAGTGAAGCTGTCCTTCGACGCGGACGGTTTGAAACTGAACATGTCCTTGGAGACAGAAGGCTTGACGGATTTTTCAAGCGAGAGCTGATAGTTCTTTGTGTCATTGTTGTCCCAGAAAGTCGAGTTGTTCACAACGTACTTGATGCAGAACTGGGCCGCGAGAGATGAGGGGAGATGCGCAAGAGGAATCTCAAACTTGAACTGATCGAAGTTCACCGAGGTGAACAGCTTCGTGTACACGCCCGAAGTGAAGATCATCAGACTCCTCCATTCGTTGAATGTGATCTTGACCGATAAGCTCTTCTCAAATGCCAAATTCTGGCACATCAGAAGAAGCACAAGCAGCTGTTTGTCAGCAGTGAGAGACACGCTTTGGAGGTACACTGGCGAGTCGCGTTTGTCGTAAATGTTTTTGGGCGCCACGAAATTGGTCAGCGCCATCCTGTACTGGCGTTTCTTGGCGCTGTCGTTGAACAGATCGGAATCCGAACTGGAGTACGATTCGTCGTCCGAAACATCGTCGTATTGAGGGCGGATCGAGAAATAGTCGTCAACGGGAAAATCGTATTTGGGGGAGCCCAGCGGCGTGCACTGAAGCGACACGATCGAAGGAGAGTCTTTTCCGTCAAACATCTTGACTTTTTCGAGCCTGGACGCAAATCTCACGGACTTGGGAGAGAGTTGCGACATCGACTGCAGCCTAGTCAATTGGGGAAGCTTTAAAGACAGCTTCAATTTGCGCAACGGCGGAGGACTCACTTCCTTGTTGGTAACGCCTGGAATGGGTAGTTCGGTTGTTTTTTCTTCCTCAGAATCGCCAACAGGCGGAGACTGAAGTTCAGGCAACGCCTGGAGGATTTGAGGAACGTCCACAAACTGGAGAGGGGCTGGCGTAGTGAAGATCAAAGGTACTTCTTCGAAGATCGATCCGTTTTTCAGATCACTTTTCGGATCATTCTTCAGATCGTTCTTCAAACCATTTCTCAAACCATTTCTCAGATCACTTTTCAGATCACTTTTCAGATCACTTTTCAGATCACTTTTCAGATCACTCTTCAGATCACTTTCCAGACCATTTTTCAGGTCACTTTCAAGATCACTTTTCGGATCGCTTTTCAAACCGGTTTCCAAATTTTTTTCGGCTCCGAGCCCGGAGCCGGTTCGGGACCACAGAACTGGCGCCACAGAGTCGTCTTGAGCACGGAAAACTTGCGCTTTTTCTGAATCCAAATTAGCCGCCGGTCCTTGTGTCCCTAGCTCCGGCGTGGATTTCAGACCCCCGCCCAATGAAAATTTGTGGTCATGCAACAGCAGCTCAGGGGCCAGCCTAGAGAAATTAGCCGCCGGGGATTTCGTTTTTGGAGCGGAGCCAGCCGCTAGCGTAGACACCGGAGCCGCCAGTTTGGGCCTGATATAGTGTCCGACCAGAAGTGTTAATGTGGACATGATTTATGAGTGTTCTATAAGTTTTTTGTGTAGTGACCTTGTATGGGTACAAACGAAATGAGAAAGGGTTATGAAGAACCCGGACCCTGGCCAACAAAAAAATAAAAAAACGAGCACAAGGACGATATCAAGAATAATGAAATTGGATCAAGTCAAGCAGCCGCCGGAAGTGTCTTCCGTGGAAATCCTTTCTTATATTCTCTCAGTACTTTCGCGTAGATTCGCTGGGGCCGAACTAAAAAAACAGGTGAAAAATCGATGCCCGGTTGCGATTACGAGGGCCGCTAGATTTATAAGCGCACCACAAATTGCCTGTTCGGACGTCGCCTGCATAGTCTGCGCCACGACCTCCTTTCCGTCGCGCTTGCATGCAGGTCAAATACCTTGTCTGCTCCAAAGCTCTTGCACACAAGCACCACAAAGTGGGGAGAATGTGGGGACAATAATCAGATTTACTTCATCATTACGGGCATGTGCTGTTAGCAAAAAGATATAGATAGACTGGTTGAAAAGCCAACTACCTTAGCAGCAATGCACTATGTGCTGTTTCGATACCTGTCGGATATTTGCCCATCGTGATATAAGTCATTCGCTGACTTCCACTTCGATGTTGGTCGGCGCTCGGCCCAACACTGGCATGCGTCTGCTGCGGGCCTGCACGTAGAGCTTTTTCTGCATGCGATGTTCAGCGCAGAGTTATCAGCTCACCCAAAAAAATGTCCAGAAAAATTTTGTGTCAATCCCTGGGAATGTGGGAATCCCACATCTATGCCTTAATATATGGTTTGGCCTTAGCACATGTGACGGTTTGTGCTTATATACCTGTCCAAATGTTATTTTAGTTACTTTTTCGCGTCATTTTGGCTCTGAGTCGTGATGACTCCGACTCAGCCGAGTGCCTTGATTTCGCGCGATTCGAGATGGCAAGCCCCTTGGTAAATTAAGGTTTCGCTCGGATTTTCGTTCATCATTGCTTTGCAGAAAGGGAAGCGCGCCCGTAGCATGGCTTTACTTCTTACTCATTTTTAATTGGCTTTTTACATTGTTGAGTTTTCATCCAAATCGTCGAATCAAATAACTCCCGTCTTTTATCTGTTGGGTGCGTTGACCGTTATGTGCGTGTTGTTATCTCCTCTAATCTGTATGCTTGTTATATGGTGGGATGTAACATGCACACTCGTCGTCATGGGGTGCCGTGAGATGCGCGCAATCTCAATTGTTTTTCAGTTTCTTTTTCTGAGCCATATGCACCACCTTCCAGCTTAAATTCTAGATCGAGCTTGAATTTCTGTTAGCTTCTCAAGCTGAGACACCTCGCGCGGTGGCGCAAGCTGCGGCCTGAGTGCCTCGAAATTTGCGCTCAGTTTTTGCAAAAAGAGGCAGGTTGCGATTGATTCCGATTCTTTCGCCTGCATTTGTTTGAAGAATTAAAGAAGACAACCTATGAATCTTAAAGAGGTGTTCTTACCCGGACCACTCGCTTATTACTCAGGCAGCAAATCATGTATTAAGACAAGCGACTGTTTGTGAGAGAACAGTAAAATATGCGCGTTCGACCCCAATAATATTGTAACTCTTTCCATGAGATTGATTCTATTCTGGACTCTGTCTTGAGATACTCTTGCGACATCCTGTTTAAGAAATCACTGACTCTCCAGTAGGTTCAGTCGAGATTCCGTTCGAAGTACAATGTTGCCGGTCTCTAAATTTCAATGGGAATACACTTCAAAACACACCTAGCATGGCTTCATAAACCGAATATCGATTGTAGTTTTTTAGCCAGAATAAAACAAAATTAACGCTAACTTCTATACCCCAATTCACGGGCGTTTAATTGCTTTTCTGGAAGCGCCTCTTCAAACGCGTTTCTAAAGGGGTACTGTGCCAAGAGCCCGTAACCCATTGTTTGAGCAGTGCCTCAAATATGCGTTTCTTGCAAAAATGTACAAGCGGAACTAAGCAACAGTTCATCGTTTTCTAGCGACCATCTCGCAAATTTGTGAGATAAGGCTCTTGAGAAAAAATACGGGATTTGATCAAGAGTGGGATATATTCCAATTTGATCTGGTACGCCATAGAATGGAGAAACTCGTCTTCTTTTGACAACTCGTGGACTGCAGGTGTCGTTGAATGCGGCTTAAAGGACGCGTCTCTAACTTTTTCCAGACTTTTGAGTAGTTCCCATACCACGATACACCGACCATACGACTGAAAATTTGTGAGGTCAAGATGCTAGAACCCAAAAAGCCATCAAAGTCCTAAATGGGAATAAGATCGCCACTCTAATTGCCGCAGCAATACATCATCATGTACCTAAGACTTTTCTCTGTGATAGAAGGAGAGGCAAGGAAAGTCGCGTAATCACGAGACAGAACAACCATATTTTGACAAAACATAAATACATTCTACTTCTCAAATAAACTATCTCCATAGACTATCGAGATGCAGCCCCTCGAATAAAAACTGTTTCAATAGTGGTCAATTTACTTTTTGGGAAGCGTGGATGCAAGAACACGAAGAGAGTTGGCTCGTGATGGGTCAGAAGATATGTATATTGGCAACATGGAGGAGCAGGAATCATAGAGCATTCGGGTATGTTAGGACAAAGGCACAAAATTTTGAAATTGATCTTAATGATTTGCGGTCGATAGAAATCCGATCAGCACCTACGGCATGCACAGTGACGACAACTACGACTATAAAGAGACTGGCTTCGCAAAAAAAAAAAAGAGTACCTCCGTATATTATCAGGAGATGCGATATTGATGGCCGTAGAGAAACTTTGAAGCCTGTGAATATGAAGTGGCCAAGGCTTTGAAATGTTTCACACTTATCTTGAATTTCTTGTGCGCGAGAATAATGATGTTCACCATGAGATGAAGAAAATGACGCCAGAAGAGAAATGGTCCACGAAGCATATTAGCCATGGAGGCGAACTTAAAGCTTTTTATGAAAATGCCAGATACACCAGTCGCCTCTGAGCAAGCACTGAAGATAAGCGCGGAAGCCTGGAAATTTTGCAGCCACCGTTTCGAAGAAAGTTCACATGTTCTGATTGCGGTGCTCAAGGACATTGAAAAGATGGATGCCCGCAGCCCAAACCTTCCTAATTCGTGAGCAATGAAGTCTTTTGCACGCGTGAAACAATCAATATGAGATAAACCATTTTCGTGAATACACGTAGTTTTATTCGACGGCACCTTTAGTCCGCGAGGTGTCACACCACGTTAGTCTTCACTCTTACTAGTGTCCTGAGAACCATCCTTCAATCAATTGATTAATATTCCATGGAGCGTTGATGAGTGTCGTGATCTAGCCATGAACACTATTCTGTCTGTGAAGACTTGATTACTTCACTCAAGTGAGTCCCACTGCCGTTGAGAAACTAAAAGACCGATCTACAAAAGAGTGTGTATCATGAGCTTTACCAATCTCCTCGCAGTCAACCCAATTGCGGTTCCGGTCAACCCATCGCGGATCCAGTCAACCCCCATTGAACCCCACGCGGCGTTCCCAAATTCCGTTTATTACTCATTACTGGCCATATCTCATAACTAAGACTCTGCATCGTTGCCCCCAGACTCGCTGCGGGGTCTCCTCTAAACCCCTATGATTTTCAGCAATCACTCATAGTCGTGAGCGTCGGGGCCTGCTGTTGCCGGATGGACAGAGAGC
>JAKUBE010000108.1:0-29263 GCA_030674755.1 Metschnikowia henanensis | reverse complement strand
GGACCGCGTCCTGCGACGCGTCTAGATACGGCGCGATGCTGACCGCCTGGAAGAGCACCGCGGCGCGTGCGTTCTGCGCCAGCGGGCCCAGGGCGGGCACAGACGCGTTGTGGATCGCTTTCAGCACCGCGTGGCGGAGTCGTGCGAGCGTTTCCGGGTCAAGTTTGGTGATATCTAGCGGAAACAGGCCCGGATCCAACAGGCCCGGGTATAACCGGCCCGGATCGGCCCGCACCGTGAGCAAGTGCTCGGCCAACTGCAAGAGCTTGACCACAAGCCACGGCGCGGGCACCCCGTGGTACATATAGGAGGCCGGACAGGTGTCGTCCACAAGAAGCGAGCTCAAAAGAGCCGATACTTGCGGCACAGAAGAGCGGGCGTATTCCGGCTTGAGAGTTGTTAAAAACGCCACCAAGGGCACCGCGCACGTCACCACGCCGAGGTCGCGGTCGTCGAGAAGCGCCAAGAGCCGCGGGAACCAGGGGTCGTTGAGCAAAAGAAAATCGGGGTCTGCTTTTGCCACGACCAAAAACGCCACGAGCGCCCGCATTTTCACCGCGGGCCCGCTCTCGGGCAGTACGCAGAGCGCGTACACCAACTCGACGAGCTTGTGCCAGTGTCCGGCGGCTAGATTTGGGTTTGGGTGCGCCCCGTTTTCACCTCCGTTATTCGGATCGGCCACACTAAACACCGCCGCCACATTGAACACTGCCGCCACAAACTGCAACGCCAAGATGTTCACGTCCTCCGCGTTGCTGCTGAGGTCACGCGCCACAAACACGTGTGTTTCCTCGACCACGTGCTGCAAATACTCGCGCCGAGAAGAACCTTTATTGCTGAGCAAAAGCGACACCCCAAGATACCCCAATTGTTTCTCCAGAAACAGCGGCGCCCGGAGCAACTCGAGCGCGTGCGGGAGCCCGAACGCAGCCTCCTGCGTGTGCCCCAGCAAGTGCATGTACAAAAGCTTGCAGAGGTACTTTTTTTTCTGGTACGAGTCGAGCCCTGCCGAGGCGTATTTGGCCTTGATATTGTTGATTTCCGCGTTGATCCGGCGCGTCTCCTCGGCGGCGTCGCTGGCGGTGCGCAAGTCCGCGATGAACTGGTGCAAGCCCTTCATCTGGGGGGCCATTTCGGGTATGGTTTTGCGTGTTTTTTTGGTGTTTTGTGTGGTTGAATGTTTGTTGAAGATTGTGAAGCAGTAGTGAGCATCGGTGAGAGGTCGGGCCGGGCCGAGTCTACGGCTGGGTCTCTGGCCGCGCAGGGCAGTTTTTTGAGATCTGTTCGCTAAAATGGGGCCGGGGCTGGGGCCGCGCGGGCCGCGCATTAGGGCCAAAGTTTAGGGCCAAAGTTGAGAATCAGGCCCTAGGGCCGTTTTGGGCATACATCAGAAAAGACCGGAGCCATTGAAGAAAAAGACCGGAGCCATTGCAGAAAATGACTGGGTTGGGAGATAAAGGGGAGGCGGATGGCCAAAATCGCGGATTCGGCAAACTGGCGACATATGTTTCTGGTATAAGTATATTGTCTGTTTCCTCGCAAGTTTGCAACCGATAATTGTGTCTGTCTCGCGCCTAGTTATTGGCTTGAGGATCTAGGCCCACTATACTCGTAAGCGATCAGTCAACGATGTGACAAAAGCAGACTCATTTTGTTTCATTTTCTGAACTATACAATCAGAGGGAAATAAACATAGCGTAGTTGTATGGAGAAACGTCCACAAAGCTGATGGCCCCTTTCTTGCATATCGAAGCTAAATAGCGCCGATGCGTAAAGCCCGGGCCGATCTCTCACGGCCTGTGTTGCAGGAAACGTTGTGAATACGAAATGTGATCGTGATTACTACCTCAACAACTCCCTAATCATATTCATAGATGTTACCAATAGTATTTCTGATCGTGAAGTCAAAGTAATAAAGCCAGTGGGATCAGGGGACATATCCTAATTGATTGTCAGGTCCTTGGTATCAGTTTGAGACTGATAGTCGCGGCAGTGTATACTGAAGTGTATACACTACCATGTTCAGTTCCGTCAGTTCAGTGCCTGCACTATTCAAGGGTGTGCTTCTTTACCAATAAAGTATGGTCGTCAACCACTGTCCGGACTCGTGCTTAATGGCCCGCTCTTTGGCTGATTTTGCGACTGTTCTTGCTGCTCCCGTTTAGCTGCTATCGAACCATTATTTCCGATTACGGACTCACAGCCAGCATTCCCGAGTACTGTATTCCGGCTTTTCGTGCTGCTCTTCTCTATCATATTGAGCCTTTCTGACTGATATCAAACCTGTCTTTCGGATAGGGACTGACTTACTATCTTTTCGGTGACAATCTAGTCACGCTCCTCTTTGGTTTGCTGTTGCTATCACGCCATTCCCTGCTTCCTTTCCGGTTGTCCGGCCGCTATGCCAGTTTAGATCAATAACCCTTTTTCGTAGTCTCATACGGATCGACAGAGCCCTCTGAGGCTCGGATGCGGAAAGAACATAAATGGCGGCCGTTCCCTCCGGGAAAAAGAGCCAATTTTGAGTATCAACCATTCATTCTAAAGTCATTATTACAAACACTATTGATCCAGTCGCTTCTAGGTTACGTGAGGACTATTATCTTGATGAGGTCTTTTGTGGGTATTTATAGAGTTGGTGGGAGATTGACAGATGGTTTTTATTGCTCGTAGTCGACCAGCTGAGGCGCTGGTTTTAGTATTGGCATGGCGGTTGGTATAGATTACGTTCAAGGGAAAAGAAAGGCATCTGAGTGAAAGAGTGAATTTGCGGCTAGTTGTTAACTCACCAATCAATCTCATACAAGTAAGAGGTGTCCCAAGTCTTTGAACTACAGAGGTGGACGAAGTAAATTGATGCATAAAAGGCAAGCAGATAGAGGTCTTTTTACCTTATGCTACATGGACTCAGTATCAATCCGGGCAATAATAAAAAAGCAGGCAACTTGGTCATTTCTGATAAAAAGTCTAGAACTTCCTGCCTCGTGATGTATTAGGGTGAGGCTCCTTGGGCGTGGCGAGTTCTGCAGCAATAAAAAATATTTAGACTCATCAAGTGAGAAAAAAGCGCACATGTGATATGCTCAGAACGCTGCGTTCCTTTTTTAAGCTTTATATTTACTTATTTAGAAGTACTTATGAATGTGCCTTGCCAAGCTGGGCCTTGTTTCTAATAGTTCATAATTCAATGGCAAGGTCGCGTTACGCTGGTGCTAAATCCAGGGCAAGATACATCTACCGCTGCTATTAACTCAGTGAGATCTGTTGACTAAAATCAAAACCGTTGGGATCAGTAGCCGTTTTCTTGCTGGAAAGGTTCGTTTTAGTTCTCTTGCAATATCTTTTTGTGGTGAATTGGAGGCGTAGACAAGGCACTCCCGAGAGCTCCTTTATTAGCTTAAGTCTCAAGTGGTTCGACCGAACGAACCTCATGTACAACCTCATTTAGCAGAAGTGGTTGAGAGTACGGCGTGGTTATGACACTTCATGAAATTCACTCGCCTGATAAAAAAAAAACCATTTCACTGAAGATTATAGACGTAACAGATTCTGAAGGTGCCTGCAAAACGTAATTAGCCAGCGACGCTGAAGAGACATTGGATTCGGGCAATTTCCAGCAAAGTTCTCAATACCAGAGAGCTCTTTGAGTGCTCCATAATAATAAATCCAAATATAATAACTGGGCTGAATACAGCGTGCTATTGATGGTTCTCAACAAAAACATAATGGCACAAAGATTGGAACATAGTGAGACTTTTCCACGGTATGCTCCTTCCATTCGTCTCATTCTATTCAAACATAAAGGGGACACTTTGAGAGAGGGTCCATTTTAGTGGCTTTTTAAGCTGTTCTCTTATGGATTTCTCTCTATCTCTCTCTTTCTCACTGCTCGTTTTTTTCTATCACCATCTCATCGTCATCTCTTCCGTCAGTCCCCGTCATTCTCTCCTCTTCTCATTTTCTCTCAATCAGAGGCCCGTTCTTTTTCGCAGCCAGTGAGTCCACCAAGCAGACCCCAGGACGCGCGCCTATTGGCCAATCGGCGCACTGAGCACTCGGAGCACCTCCATTTCCGGTTCACGCACGCCCGCGGCCGCTTTTTTTACCAATCTCACTCCAACCAACATTAGCCGCCGTAAACTACCCATATATTCCACACATCTGCCATGTCTGCCGTAGCTAAGAGTGCCGCCACCAAATTGAACTGGGCCCAGGTGATCAAAACCTTGGGTTTGTCCGGGTCCACCGCGTCTTCGTTGACTGCTTTTAAGAAGAGAAACGACGAGGCCAAAAAGGAGCACTTGGCGTTATCTGAACAATCCACCACGGTCGATTTTGCCCACTACAAAAGCGTGTTGAAGAACCAGGCCGTTGTGGCCGAGGTCGAGAAAGCCGTTTCGGGCTTCAAGCCCGTCACCTACGACGTTTCCAAGACTTTGAAGACGATCGACATTTTCGAGCAAAAGGCCGTAGAAAACGCCAAGTTGACGGAAAAGTCTGTTTTGCAGGAGGTCGAGCAGTTGCAGGCCACTTTGAAGGACATCGAGAGCGCCCGGCCTTTCGACCAGTTGACCGTCGAGGACGTGTCGAAGGCCAGACCTGATTTGGAGGAGAAGGTCAACTACATGGTCAAGAACGGCAAGTGGACTGTCCCAGCATACAAGGAGAAGTTTGGCGACTTGACCGTCATGTAAGATAGAAGGATATAAGGAAAAAGCGCCTTATGTTTGGGCATGAGGTAGGCGTTCGCTCATTGAGTGGCGCCTGCTTACTAAATAACACATATACACGGGAGCATGCTCTCAAACACTCATCAATACAGAACCGAAGAAAGAAGAAAGAAAGTGGAGGGAACTGAGGGAACCCTGCTCGAAGGATCCCACCCACCCCCTATATTGCCTTCCATTTAGAGTCAATATACTGTAAACAACCAGAGGTCCGGGAAGCAAATATATGCGTTGGCTGTTCGAAGAATTCTGCCGGTGTATAAATCAAATCGTCGAGTTTCAGGATATTTGGCTCTTGAACTGGCCTGGAATTGTATCCCCGCTCGTAGTTCTTGTCCCACATCGTCATCAAAACATTGCACATATACATGTCCATGAGCATTTTTGCCAGATTGTTCAAGTCGACATACCAATTGGCCGCCGCTGGTTTGGATAAGCCTCTTCTGTCCCAATAAAACGCCGAGAGATTCTCGATAATCACTGTGTGGAAAACACACGAGCCAATTTGCTCGTCTGAAATTTGAGGAATCTCCTGTATTAGCTTAAGAAGCTCGTCGGGCGTCTGACAACTCACAAAAAACGCCCCTGGGAAATCGGGGAGTGCCTGATACAAGGCTCTCTGGCCACATTCAATGATAAGAAGAATTTTCTTGTTTTTTTTCTCTCGAAATAGATCGCAATTCACAAGCTGTAACGCTTGGTAGAACTCGAGCTTGAGCCGAATGTTCTCAAAAATAACCACGGCAAATTGTGACAGCAATACGAGGTTTTTCAGTGACTCTACGGGGTCTCGGAATGGGATCACCAAGCGTGCTTGAGGAAGATTCAAAAACTGCAAAAGTTAGTCAAAACTGGATGAAACATGGCCCATGGTGGGAGTATATTAGTAAGATGGCATCATGGAAAGAAGTGAGCATTTTTGAAAACATCACCGATTGCGCGGATCCAAACTTTTGAAGTTTCACCTCACCTTCTGGATATACTGATATGAAATAACATACTCTACACAATGGGTGGATTTGCATGGGCCATGGATAAGAGTCTATGGCTCTAATGTAACCAGAATCAGCAGGCGACGCGAAATCTGGGGTGGGCCGAATAAGAAATTGAACAAGAGGTTGACAAGACTATATCCGAAGTGCATCATTTGAAAAAGAATAATATATGAATTATAAAGAATTGAAGAATAGGTTTTACTATTCCCTTATTTTTACCTTTCTTTTCACAAGCCTCATATTATCTAGGCTGTCTATTGTTCTCTATCATACTCTCTATAGGCTCTGGCTCTGGCTCTAGCACTCATAGCTTCCATAACTAATCACGCCAGCATTTACCACCCCTAGCTTCCGTTCGCCTCGAGGTCGTCGAACGAGTTTGTGTAGAAAATCGTGCCGTTGATCTCGTGGTCGAAATTGTAGTCGATGCCGTTGACCAACATCTTGTTGATCTGCAAGTTGGTCCATCCGTCGTTCTCATAGCTCACCTGGTTGATGTCCGCGTCCTCGGCATCGCCTCTATTGAGATTGATCATTTTCCGAATAAGGTCGTCGAGAAAGTGCAGGATGACAATCGAGTAGTTGGGGAAAAACTGCTCTTTCCGCAAAAACACACAGTTGTTGGGCTTATCCTCGGCATCAAAGTACCGCTCTTTGCCCTCTCGGGCCTCCTCGGCATCGTCCTCCATATCGTCGATATCGTATGTTTTTACAGGCAAGCACTGGAAGGGAACGGAGAATTTGCAGTCGTGAAAGTTCCACGTGGTGTTTTTCATGGGCTGGGCGAGACAATGCAAGTCTCCCAAATTCGGGTCGAATGCCATGCGATCTGTTAAAACCTCGCTCATGGCCCGCATCATCTGCACCGTCTGCATATCTTTGTACACCTGTTTATGCATGTGGTAGTACCGGTGGTAGAGCACGTACTCGTCGAGTTTCTCGAGATATACAGCGCAGTGTTTGCATTTGCACCCGTTCCACAAAAACGTGTTCATGGGCTGCTCATAGCAGGAAAGAGAAGCCACAAAGTTTGGGAGCACAAGGTTCACCACGTGTCGCTGGGCGGTGCTTAAAAGACGCGGTAGCACAATCGTATAGAGCTTGACTTTCCGGTGGTAATTGCCCTCGTACCCGTCTTCAATTATTCCATCTAATGGCACGTTGTGGCGAATGCTAAGATAAGCAAGCGAGGCGCAGTGTTCCAAGGCCTCTTTCACAAACGCAAACACCACAAGGTCCCATTTTTCGGTGTTTTTATGTGAGCTGAGGCGTGCGTCTCCACTTTGTACCACAGAAAGACGTTTCAAATCCCGGAAATTGAATCTTGAGAGGCCCTCACCAAGCCACTCTTGGTCACAGTGCGCGGGCTCGTCGCATCCGAGCAGAACCTGGAAATTCACAAGCTTTTCTGTGTTCAAAAACGGCAATTCCTGTTCGTAGTTTTCGTGTGTTTGCACCACATTGAACGTTTGGACGTTTTTTAGAACAAACGGCGTGTTTTCGTAGATGTCCATAAGCGCACCCACGAAATTATCGTAGACCAGTGCGTCGTTTTTGACCCGGATGTGTGCAAGCTTTTGCAATCCCGGAACGCATCGAGGATCGATTTTTGTGGGTTTTCCAGTCCCGGCGATAACCAATTCATTTAGGTCAGGGAAAATCGCAAACGTCTCGGGCGAGATTTGTGAGAGATCATCCACCACCAAAGACCGGAGATTGAAGTTCTCGCACCATTTCAGGTACTGCAACAACGCCCTATTTTTCTGGTCCGAAATGTATATGTTTTCCACCGAGTTTTCCATCGACAGAAGGACCTGAAACAAGTGACTCAAGCCCAGTAGAACTTCGGCGCCAAAAGCGCTCGTCACGGAAATTACACGTATATACTGCGCGAGCATCGGATTCACCTCGATGGAATTGATGAGCGTTGCGATTTTCGCCAGCACGAGTTTCGTGTGCTTTTCTTTGGTGGTGGCCACCGAGCCAAACCCGCATATTGTAGTCACCGACAGCTCAATGAAATCGAGCCGGCGCCGCTCGGAAATTTTCTGGGTGTTTCGTAAAACTGGCTCGATTTGTATGGTGATGTTTCTATATAGTTGCCTGGCACAAGGCTCGTAAAAATGATAATTGGTGAGGGCGAGGTTCAAGAGCAGGTGCTGTGGCAAGAACCATAGAAGATTATCTAGCACCTTTGGCGGTAGTTCTAAGAGACCCATTGTGTGAAAAAACGAAGAATTATATGGATGTTGGAATGAGCCTGTCTCTGCCCTATAGAAGTAGTCTATGATCTGTATGTGGTGTATGTGGTCTCAAGTTTTGTATATGAAGAAAAGTTAGCAATCGACAAAGGGCAAAACGATCACTTCCAAAACTGAGCCAGCGACTTAAAAAATTTGCAAGTAAACAATCGTGTATTTGAATTTTTCATGGGCACGGTATCCAGCGACCCAGAACGTGGGGCAACTTTTTTGGGGCCGCGAAAGCTCGTTGGGCCGAGACCTGGAGAAGGCGAAGGAATCTGAGAAAGAAGAAAGCGAGTAAGGGTCATGAAAACACGAAAACTCAGCGAGAAAAGTGACTAAAATCACATATTGGAGTGCTCAGATATGTTTTTTGTAGATCAACAAAATCTCCAGCGATCTGAGAATACTAATGTACTTTATCCGAGAGACAACGTTTTGTTCCATTTTAAAGGTCCTGGGTTGTCCTCATGGTGGGGCCACTGGGGCGCGACTAAGACTATGAAGAATGAAAAAATGTCGCCCCATATCTGCCTCCTGAAATCATGATTACGAAGCCAGGGCCGAATTCAGAGAGCGCCATTAATATATTTCGAAATTCCATAGAACACATGAAGTACAAGTAAAGAAAATCCCACACCCCCGTTGGATAATGCCTATTCCCGTAGTATCTTTTGTCGGTATTCTTACTTTTCTTAGATTCTTAGTGGAGATCGCTCCATCTCTCACAAGATCTCTTACTACAAGTTCCGGTGTTCCTCTAATCTCGATGCATTGTTAGAGCCTATAAATTATTTACCTCTCATAATCGTTTGTATATTGCAAACCGACGTCGACCATGATTTACTCTTCCTTGATTCCAGCAATGGCTCTGCCAGTGTAGTATAAACTAGCAGCAGTAGAGAAAGCAAACATGGCGTAAAATGGGTAAACCAACATTTTGGAGCGAGGGCCCTTCAACCACAACTCCTTGTTTGTGTTTTGGTAGTGCTTCTGCAACTCGATAATTCTTTGTGGGTCCATTTTTGATGAGTTTATGGGTGGTGGGAAGGAACAATCTGGAGGCTTGTCAGGTGGTTTCTCAGCCAATCGCACCACTCTTGATTCAGCGGTACGCGCACGACCGGGTCAAACAGCGTCAACATTAAGAGGACTCACCAACTTGGTGAAAAGGTAATTAACACAAAGTTTATGATTCTGATAACAGCCAGGGCTGCCTCAAAGAGGCATATTCATGCGATAATTGATTCTGCCCTATGTGCTGTCGAAATCGTGCTATAGTATGTCCCACATGTCAGACCCGTGCACCGCGGTTTCCCCTTATTCGGAATCCAGGTACACTATATGCGGTCTGCTGCCCATGGCTACGCTGGTACCCCAGTCGGAATCGGAGCCCTCGTCGAAATCCGGCTCGTAGTGCGTAGAGTAGTCCTCGACGTCTTGGTCGTGGATCTGGTCCACGGCATTCTGCATATCGTAGCCAAACCGATCGTCGTCCAGATCCCCGGCATACCGGGCATCGTCATACTCCAGCTCCTGGTCCAGAATCTCGTGTGCTACAGGGGACTCGTAGTGATTTTCGCCCACGTGCACCACCAGGCTGGTGTCCAGAGCGGCGTCCAGATCCACTCCAGTCGGCAGAGAGTACTCGCCGTGCTGGTCGACATCGACCGCCTCATGGCTGCTCGAATATCGCTCCATATCGCTCCCATCGCCAAAATGCATCTGCTCGTCGCCGCCCCTGTACATTTCGCCCTCTCTGCGAAACCCGTCCCACAGCTCTGCTACACTCTGGGCGTCTTCGGAAGATAGTAGGCCATCGGAGTCGTGCTGCTCGCGGTCGTTTGCGATTTCCCGCATGTCGCGGTTGTCGACAAAACTATCTTCGCTGTCGTAGTTTGCGTGCTCGACGCCGTAGATCTCCACCTCTTCCTCGTCCTCGTTGTATGCATCGCCGTCTTCTGAGTCGTAATACAGATCTCCTCGGGGCGTGCGAAACCGGGCCCCGCAATGGAGACACACGGAGCCATGCGCCTCCCAGTGGCAATTTCCGCAACGAGGCACGCCATCGGAACGATCTACAAGTGTAGGAGCCAGGTCAAAGGCATCTCTGAACAAATGCTTTGTCTGCAACGCCTTGTCGTGCTCGTCTATTAGCGCCTGTCGCGCGTCCTTGAGTTCCTGCTTGTGCTTCTCGTCCTCTAGCGTGTCGGTGACTAGATCCGTGATGGCCTTGCTGATTTCGCGTAGTTGAATGTTGAGGATCGGCGGCTCCTCCATTTCTTTGCGACACGTGGGGCAGTTCAACTTCGTGTCGAACCACGCGTCGAGGCATCCGTAGCAGAAGGAGTGGCCGCAAACCGCCAAGTATGGCACATGCATCACTTCAGAACAGATCAGACACTCCAAGGAGCTGACCGTTCGAAGAAGAAGCTCGTCCTTGAGCTCGTGGTGAATGTTGTGCCACACTCTTTTGTCGTCGTATGAAACGGACATTTTATGATATAGCAGGTGTTTTGGTTGAGCGAGCAGTTCAGTATATTCACAGGTTATCCCTGTCCCTGCCTTGGTAGAAAAGATCTCACACCGACGATGATTCTGTTTCTGGCGGCAATTTTCGAGTCAGCGCCAAAGCCTTTGATATTGTAAAAGCGCGAAATAAAGTGCCCAAAGATGTCGACTCAAAGGCACGGACCAGAGATTATGCTTTGAAAGGTTCGCCAAGGCCTGCTCGTTTCCTGCGGGTCGCTCGAAATGGATACTGCTGACCGAGGCCTTGTGTGCAGGTCCACGCAAACACACACACGCTGGCTCGGCGGCTAACGCGTATTCCTAGGCCCTAAGACGATATTCAGAGGTCCTGAAATAAAAAATGTTTTTGGGGAGCTGAAAAACGGCAATTTTTGTGATCCATTCTTTACCTCTGAGCGCTACAATCGGTCAATGGCCTTCGAAGTTTTTGAGATCTCGGCGGCTATTGACCCCTGGTTTTCTGTGGCAGACATTAGATCTTTGTGGATTTTCTCGGTCGCCTCTCGTATAATCTCAAGCGTGGCCCGGACCTTTTGTAGGCTATCGATTTCGCTCATCGCAGGCTGAAGTTAGTAAAAGATTGACTTTTTACAAGATTCAAATATCACAAAATCTTTTTTTGGCGGTAGAAATGCACGTACGGGACTATTCGTGGACATGTTGGAATAGTTAAAGCGGTGGTGGATTAGTGTTGAACTGGTGTTGAACGAGAAACGAACGCGCGGCCCTAAAATATTTTGATGTCAGTCGATGATAGGGCGAGGCGCCGTTTTCGCAGGCCTCTTTTAATAAATACGGTTCATGCTGAAAACGCGCTTTTCATAGTAGTCTTGTGAGTGGAAGGGTCGAGTGGATTCTAAGATACGTGATATTATTGTTTTTTTGCAGCCATTTTTTTCAAGGCAGATGGTTTTTTTCGGCCTACAAGCCAGAAAGGAAAGAGTGTGCTGTGGTCACTGGTGGTATGTATGATGGTCTATAGGAATACTCCCTGATCGCTTACTGAATGAGTAAGCAAGGCAATTTTCTATGGGGAAGCATGAAGCATTTCTGAACTCAATTTGATTTTGAACTTTGCGATAGTTAGTTTTGAGAGCCATAAACAATTACTGATACATGTTTAAGACTGGAGACTCCCATAAAATGGGTAATGAACTGAGTGCTTCACGAATCGCTGCACCTGCGTCTCGCGGTTCACTGGCCCAATTTTCTACTTACATATATTTCAGCCTTACACCCTTCTGAAGCTGGGGCAGTTTATTTTAATTCAGACGTTCGATTGAAGCTGTACTGAACCCTAGATCTTGATTCTGATTTCTCAACTCCTGGGTTGTATGCTTTTACACTACTTTAGGGAAGTTGAGCATTCCTTTGCCTCCGAACACTGAATATGGTTGATTAGCTATGCATTTGAATGTCTATACACATTAGTTAGCCGAAGTTATCTCAAAAGCATTTAACTAAAAGAGATTTAATGAAAGAAGATACCGTTGCGGATTTCTAATAAAAGAGACATCATTAATGAGACTCAGTAAAGAGTACCAAAGGATCTACCTCATGCTGAACTCCAGAACAAAGTTGATCACGCTCCATAGGAAAATGATGCAAAGGCTGAAAAATAGAAACAGCCCTAAAATAACAGAGCATCCTGCTGTTTCAAGCCCAATGGGACTCTCGGCGTACCTTTGATATGGAGGAGGCCTTATATATGATCCGGGGTCCAGGGTCATATATGCTGTGTCCTCAACTGGATATCTCGCCCCGATAGGATGTGAGGACATGGAAAATAGTGTAAAGTTCTTGAAGGTTTGATCTAAAGGAAAGATTGATATCTGGTTTGAAAGTTTTCGCTCGTCATAAATTATAGTATATGGCATACTTGAAAAAATGTTTGAGTTTATTGCGCCGAAGTAAGTTACGCTGTTCTCAAGTAGTCACTCAAAGAGTGAAAGCAATGAAAAAAGTTCTTCAGGGTTACATGGCTAGCTCAATACAATCAAAAATCGAGAACGCAACTAATTTATAACAAGGATATTTTGTTTAGATCAAAATTTGTCAATCACAGACTATGAATACAGGTGTATCATGTAGATTCGCAGCCATTGCTCAATTCTCAGCCTGCGACTGGTTGAGCGCCTTACGATTATTTTGAAACAAAAAGCCAACATGAGCAATGTCAGACAAAGAGCAGTTGAGCATTAGTTGATACACTTCAGAATATTTTCCTTATTCTTCGTAGCTCTAGAATGATTTCAAATAGACTTTTCTGTCTTGTACTGAGTCGTTGAGGGAGAGCTAAGGCAGGGCCTCTTTTCTCATTCTTCTCTTGCCGCGCGATTTTAACTAATTCAGCTGGAACCATTTGGGCTAAGTGAGAACGAAGGCGGACCTTTATATCAACTCACTTCATTTTTGGAAATTGGGGGATCAATCACAAGTGCGATTCCAACAAAGCCACTATTCATGGCTCTAAAATCAGCCAAACTAGTATCAAAGGTTGTGGTTTGTCTCAACTAAATTACCGCGCTTGAGCGCGAGAAGTGAAAAGCGGCCCTGGCCCTGGGTCTACTAATAATGAAGGTATTAAGGCTAATACTTTTTTGTCAAAACCACAAGAGAGATGTTTTCATTTATATTCATGAAACTCACTATGCGTTTTACAAAATGCCAAGTATATATTTCAAGATCTTTGGTGACTATCATAATCTAGAGCACGAAAGATGACTGGGCAGAAAAAAACGAGCCCAGCTCTAGGGCCAGTGGCTCCATCATCTTCTCCGCGTTCTTTTCTCATGGCCCTAGCTTGGTCCACCTTTCAAGATTCCACAATACAAGAAACAACACTCTAACTACCTACGCCGTACTCCGCCCTTCTTTCTTAAATATGACCGACCAATTACCCGCCAAGAGAAACAGTATTTCTCACCACGACCATGCAGTCAAAAAAGCCAAACTCGACTCAAATGAATCGCCTGTTTCTGCAAAAATTAATGGAACTGCTGAGTCTCAAAGTGCTGAGCAAGGCGCTACTATTTCTGAAAGTAAGACGGAAACTTCCGCCCCAGATAACGAAAAAAATACAACGGAAGACCCGAAATCAACAGATTCGAAGTCTGAGAAGAAAACCCCCGATGTTTCTGCCGCTGCCGCATCGTCTAAGCCGGTATTTGGAGCCGCCAGCACTTTTGGCAGCGCCTCGATCTTTGAGAAGATGAAAAACAAGAAGAATGTTTTTGAGGACAGTCCAGAAAAACCAGCACAAAAGCCGCAAGCGCAAAATGCATCTGCCACGTCGTCTTTTGGCAGTTTAGGAGGCTCTTTTGGCGGTTCTTTTGGCGCAGGGTCGAAGTTTTCCAACGCTCTTCAAAAAGCGTCACAGAAGAAATCTTTTCTCGACGAGCCGACGGAAGAAAAGTCAGAACAGGAAGAAAAGGCAGACTCTCCCTCTGCGTCATCGCAACAATATAAACAAGTAGAATTGACCGAAAAAAAAGTGGAAACGGGCGAGGAGAACGAGAAGTCCGTATACTCGACCATCGCAAAGTTGTTTGAATTGGATCTTTCCAATATGGCCGAGGGATGGAAGGAAAGGGGAAGAGGCCCGCTTCACTTGAACCAATCGCTCGATAATCCAGAACAGGTCCGTTTGGTCATGAGATCAAACGGGCTACTTAAAGTGATTTTGAACTACAAAATCACGCAAACCACCACTCTCATCAAGGGCTTAGAGGCCAGCTTGTCGCCAGGGAAATTCTTGCGCATGACGTCTATTTCGGCCGAAGGAAAGCCCGTTCAGTATATGCTCAAGTTTCTGAATGAGGAGACCAGAGATGCGCTTTTCGATAAGGTTTCTGTTTTGAAAGAGGAGATCAAGCTGGCAGCCTCCACAAAGAACGACAATCCGGCGAAAAAGCCGCAAGCCACGGGGTTCAGGTTCATCCCTGATCCATATGAAAATGCGTCAGGAGACAGCTCTACGGAGTCTAAATTGCAGAGATCAAACACGGATGTGGATCCGGGAAACGAGTAGAGATTAGCCGCCAGGCACGGCCCGCGTTGTTCACAAACAGACGCTCGTTCCATGTTCTACTCCTACTTTCTTTTTGCCGCACTGAGAGATTCTAGCTATTCGTTTGCCCGTCCAGTTTTCTAAACGCTATGCTGCAAATCGTCGAGCCGTCAACGCCGCCAAACTTGAAGCTCGGGTATTTGATTTTCCGCCATACTCGCAACGCGTTTGTGCCGTTTTGTGTGATGAGTTCAGTGAGCTCTTCCTCGGTGAAATTGCAGGATGTGATGATTAAGAGCGAGCCTGCGTGCATCAATTTGCTCACCTGAATGGGATAGACCTGCGAGCCGATTTTGCCCTCGAACCCCGATATGGGGTCGTTGTTTAATGCAATGGCGTCGAGCGTGCCTTTATCAAGAAGCACGTCGAATTTCTGCGCCTCGATATCCAAATACTGGCAGTCTCTGGAGATGAAATCGACAGTATCGAAAGTGAATTTATGGTCGGGGTATTTTTTCAGTGCAATCAGCTGCGCAAACGCTACCGAGTCTGGCGAATAGTCGACGCCATGGTACTCCAAAGCGGCATTTGGGCATTCTTCAGAAACCGTCTCATAGAGCTCAAACAAGAGATGGCCGTTTCCGGTGCCCAAATCAAGAACACGTGCATTGGGCTGGATCTCGGCCTCGTCAATGAGCAGGCAGAAAAAATCGACGACTTTTCGCTCGGCGTCCGAGTCGTCGAACCAGCACTCGCCCGTATCGTCCTCGTTGTCGCCGAAATTCTCGATTTCTTTGCGGTAGAATTGATTCCAGCTATCGATGTTAGTATGAGCCGGCTGGCTAACGCAGTTCCTGGGCATTCACTGTTGGAGATTCACAAGCTTGGTCCATAACGTACTATTCCTGGGACCCTAATTTGGAGTCGTTGAGTCTGATTTCTTCACTCATGTCTGATGGTGCAATTTCGATGGACTTTTCAATCAATTGGGTTTTGAATCGGTCAGAGCGATGGGCCCGCGAACATGAATCTCCGGCCCAAGATTCCAGGCCCCATAATACCGTCCCGAGAATTCAGGCCCTATAATACAGGGCCTAGGGCCTAGTCGCGCGCGCTGACCGTTAGCGCCAGAGCCACAGGGCAGAGGAAACAGGGCCGAGCGTCGCGGGCTTGATCTGAAAAGCCAAACTCTCCAGAAGTGCCATATATTGATACATAGTTGTCCACCACAAACGCGATTGGCCATGTCTGACATACATAGTCCGGCCCGTGGGGCTGAGTCTGCAAGACTGCCGTCCTCTAAACCAGTGCTTTCGTACAAAAAACAAAGAAACCGGGCTCCTCCCATGCCGAAAGACGCTTTTGGAAATCAGGCCGGAAGTAATTCTCCCAGTAATTATCATCCAGAGCTCCTGACACCCAAACTGGCAACGACCCCTAGATTTCCAGGCTCTCCTATTTCTGCGCCTGGCACTCCGGCTTTAGGTGAAACCCCCACATTGGGTGGAACCCGGAAGGTTCTGAATAGAAGAAAAGCACTCCAGGAGTTCTACAAGTTGAATGCAGCAAATGACTCAAAAGGGACAGAACTGGCGGAAACAAGCAATGAAGAGCACACAGAAGGGCTAGGGATAACCGAGGTGGGCCCACAAGACGACACTGTGAATATCGAGGATCTCTTGACTAAACTCAATGATGAGAAATCCATGAACGAGTTTCTCAAGAATTCCAGCGCTCGCGAGATACTCAAGGCACGAAACGCCGCGGCAGATAAACTTAATTTACATGACCTGGAGCGGAAGTCGATCATCTACGATAACTACTCGGAACTCATCAAGCTCAATCATATCTTGAGCGATGTTTTTGACCGCAAAAAGCCTGTTTCGGAGTTCTCGCACGCTGAGGATGTAAACACAGTGAGCAACGAGAGCATTGACGAATACTTGGCCGGGCTCTCGACGTTTTTGGAGACAGAAGCGGCTGTTTTCAACCAGAGCTTTGTCTCGGTAGTAAACACTCTACGCCTGCGGATCGACGGCGCCGATTCTGATTCTAGTGTGGTGGGAATCGCTGAAAAGTAGATGAGATCGTTTGAGACCGATGTTGTCTATGATATCAAGACGGGGATTCGTGAAGAACAGAGGGTTTGATTCTCGTTCTTTTTCCGCCTAACGGTATGAGACATCGAGCTCTTTCTGATTACAAGTGCAATGGTCATGAATTTACATGGGAGAGGTGTTTTTGAAGCTAACATGATAGACTTGCTCCCGCAAAGAAGGAGCTGTCAAAGCATCAAATGTCTCCTGTGAAGGGCCTTCAATGGGGCTCTTTGGAGGCGAGCAATCATGATACAGGCTGTTTTACAAAATCAGACACTCGACCTTCACAGTGTTGTCACAGTCGCTTTTCGGGAAAAAAGCCTCAAACCAGGTCCAAAACTCAAACAGGTCGTCTAATCAAAAAAGGAAAAGACTTAATTAACAAGCGCGTTCGCTACTTGGCAGGCACTGAGCATTCCTAGAACACAGCGACAGAAGCTCAATCCACCCTCCTGAAAAAAGCGACAAAATTACGGAATTGTTGAAATGGAACCAAAGGATTCACTCCACACGCTTCATCGAAATTCACAGCCAATCCTAAGATTTTTCGGATGGTGATCATCAGACTAGCCAGTCTTCCACTGGAACTTTGGCTGGACCGATGCACGTGACCAACCGCGCTGCCCTGCTACTTCTTTCAGCCACGCACCTGGCCTCGGGCCAGACGCGTTCTCACCTCTCAAGATTCAGGTTCATTTCCGGCCCAATACTTCGACCACACTGTTTGGGGCTACCTAACTCGAAAAACGAGAAAAAAATCGGCATCAGCCAATTATCAACTATGGAAGTCATGCAGCCCGCGGTTTCAGTGGCCAGCAGTCCTGCGCAAGAAGAACCAGACTCGCCCGAAATCATCGACCAGTCTACGCAGCATCGATACAGAATCTTCAAAAAAAACAGCCCGTTTCTCTACGACCACCGCTCCACAAACTCGCTTCTATGGCCGTCGTTGACCGTGCAATTTTTCCCCGATCTCGAGGTGGCAGACGCAAATGCACCGGGAACGCCATTTTCCTCTGTTCCATCGCAAAAACTGAAACTGTTGTCTGAGCTTGCCCACCAGCGGTTGCTTCTTGGCACGTTTACGTTGGGCCAGGCCGTGGACGCGATCCACTTGTACCAGGCGCCATACTATCGAAATTTGAACAAATGTATAAGCACAGAGCACTGGACTTATAACGCGGAAAAAGAGGAGTTTGAGCTTCCCACGGTTTCAAAGACCAAGCTCCGCTCGCTCCAGCTGATCAACCACCACGGCGACGTCAACAAAGTGCGGTACATGCCGCAAAACCCGGACATCTTGGCCAGTGCCAACAACGTGGGCGAGTTGTTTGTTTATAACCGGACCAAACACTCGACTATTCGCAAGCTCGGCGAGGAACTGAAGGTCAACGAGCCGCAGCTACGGTTGGTGAATAGCGGCGGGGCGGGCGTGGCCGATCTCTTTGCGTTCGACTGGAACAAGAACGCGGAATCCGTGTTGGTTTCGGCCTCCATGGAGGGACAAATCAATGTTTTTGATATCAGGAAGAAGTATGCTGGACGCAGCGCCAGCAACGTGATTAATGAGGTATGGACTGCAGAATGCGGAGTAGGGATCAACGACGTTGAGTGGATTCCAAACCACGACTCAATCTTTCTCACTGCTGGCGACGAAGGCGTGCTTTCTGTTTACGATACGCGTGGTCCGAGCACCCCTTTGAAAGCTCTGGCCGCCGGAATGCCGAAGAATAGCGTGAGCGTCAGCCCGGCTAACGGATTTTGCGTCGCCACGGGCGATTCGGAGGGTTTGGTGGATGTGTGGGACCTTCGGAATATGCAAAAAAGCGTCCGCGCTATCGCGGCACATCTGGACTCGATCACCCAGGTGAAATGGCACCCTCGGTTCAACGGGGTCCTTGGCTCCTCGTCTGCAGACCGGCTGGTGAAACTTTTCGACGTTTCCGAGCCAGAAAACGCCTTGTTGTTCAGCCACGAGGGCCATATGCTTGGAGTCAACGACTTCGACTGGTCGTTGCATGAGGACTGGATGGTGGCCAGCGTCGCCGACGACAACTCGCTCCATTTGTGGAAGCCCGCGCACCATGTGTTCAAAAGGGTGTACTCGTGAAGAGCCTACAACTACAGATGTAAGTATACGCGCTGATGAATGTGTATTGGATGTTGTGTATGTTCTTTTCCCTCGTAAGAAGAGCTATAGCCGCAGGACGACGCCTAGGCCAGAGCAAAGATCTTCTCGACCTCGGCCACCGACTCGGCCAAGACTCTGTCCTGGAATTTCGGGTTGGCGATCTCCTTGTTGACCTTGTCCAAAACAGACTTGACCAACTGCTCCTGCTCCAACTGTCTTTGCTGCTGCTCGAATCTGACCCACGAGTCCAACGTGGCCTTGGCCTCCTCGGCAACGGCGATTTTCTGCTTCAACTCGAAGGACTCGGCCTCCAACTTGGCGGTTTCTCTGGAAACCTCAAACAACTGCTTGGTGGTGGAAACAACATCCTTCAACTGCGACACCGACTGGATTCTCTCCTTCACGGCGGAGGTGTGCTTGTTTCTGGAGTCGGCCAAGATGTCGGCCACTCTTTTGATCTCTCCGTCGGCCCATTCAGTGTACAACGGGGCGACGAACTTGGCGCACAACGTGACGAATCCCAAGAACGTGGCGACCAAGATCGTCTCGTCGTGGATGATAAGAACCTCGTTGGAAATCCCGTAGATGGCAGCGGCCGCAGAGGTGGCCAAAACGCCGGTCTTTGAAATCAAGTTGTTTCCTGGCAACGCGTTGATGATGGAGTTGGCCTTCTCCTTTGGCTCGACTGGCGTGGACAAGGCACGGATCCCAATTCTGGACATGTTAGTATATTTCTCTCTTGATTGTGAGTCTTTTCTTCTCCGATTGGTGGGTGTATAGCTGGGTATTAAAGGTGGATATTCCGACTTGCGCCTGTCAGCGAGAGCAACAAACCAATTCAAGCATTTGAGCTGTTCCAAGTTTCTCGAAAAGTTCTTTTCATCGACTCGCCTTGAGATGTTTGGCTTAGAAAGTGGTCCTTTCATATTTAGACTTTTCCCTTTCACCTTGTCTTTCGTGGACATTGGAATGAAGTAGATCAAGGCACGCCACGAGGCTTAATACTTTCGAGTATAGAGCATCAAGTTAAAATGCGGTTGGCGGCTGAAAATGGTCTTTTTGTTCAGATACATCCACACTGTTGTGGAGGCGAGAAAAGTATATGAAATGTCCTTCAACCCCACGTAATATGATAAATTTGAATATTTACAATAAAGGAGCAATTGGCTCGGGAGAAAATAAGGGCTTTGGGCCATAACTGAGGGAATTTAATGGTCTAGAAGGGTCCTTCAATTGTTCAACATCTCGGCGGTAACTTCGTAGCAAAGATCAACCAAAACTCCACACTCATTAAAAGAAAAAAAACAGGAGCAATACATACGGAGAGCGGGCAGCAAAGAGAGCTGGGCGGGCGGCTCTGGTGGCAATTCTGGAAATAAGGGCCATTTTTGGTATTGCTGAAATAACTGGCTTCAAGGTGTCTCTTGATTTTTTTCCCTCGAAGTTGAGTCTTTTCACGGATTCCGGCACAGCGGCCTCGGGCACCGCGGTGTGCGATTTCATTGGGCGGTTCTTGTCCGGCACCTAATGCGGAGGTGGCCATTTCCATGTGTGCGCGTTCGCGATCACATTTCAGAGCTTTCAGAAGAGTTTTCGATGGAACAAAAAAAACAACGAGTTTTGTAGTCACGTAGTCACGGACACTTTAGTCGGACAAGACAACTCGAGGCTAATTAGGTAGATCGAGTAATTGTGTGTCTCGTTCAAATTCTTTTGAAACGCCGAGGGAAAGATCACCGCACAAGATTGGCATACATCCTCTGATGCGTCAAGGCTCGAAATCCTGCTCTTAGTAAAATCCACCAGTTGTTTGTCGGCTTTGATAGATATTCAAATCTTCGAATTTGGTCCAGAACGTCGAGATTTTGCTGGCTCTCAGCTGGAATTGTTTTCTCAGACCTCGTCCTCGGTTTTAGCCATCGCAGCCTCCTGGAATTTCTGCTGGATGATATGGTTCAACGCTTTCTCCGTGTCAAGACGGGCCTTTTTCAAGTATGGCAACAAATCCCGCTTGAGATCGCTGTTGTATGTTAACTGTTCTGTTTGGACTGTGGCCTCCAGAGCTGAGACATCATTCGCTGGCTTCTCAGGAGCCGTTTCCTCAATTTCCGACTCACCTGCTGAAACCTCCTTTGCTGAACGTGGACTTCGAATTTGCTTCTCCTCGTCAATATCAGCTTCTCTTTTAGGATCTGCCCTGTTTGCCTCTGTGCCCGTATCTATACTGGCCTCATCAACAGATTTGGCGATTTCTCCCGAATCTTCCTTCACTACATTGGTCTCTGCTTCGAGAGTCACACTCGCATCTTTGTTGGCATCTGCAGCTTTCCGCTTTCTCCTTATCTCCGCTAATCGAGACACACGATCGGACATATCAGTATTCTTCTGCTTGAAACGCTTAGATCAGCATCAATAGCTAAGTTCTTGCACCCGTGCACCGGGATAGGCTCTTTAGTCCGGTGACTTGCACATAGCCTCTGCACTCACGGCAGTCCCGCGAAATACTCAACGACGATCTGTCTTAAGAACTCGTCTGTAAACTGCATGTGATCACCTTCGATGTTGTGAAAATCGATCTTTTGTGCCTCGTGTAATGTCCGCAACCCGAAAAGATTCTTTTTATAAACGCTTGTCTCGGTGATCGGCACCACTTTACCGGTGAGAGCGTGCCTCTCTTGGAAGAAGGCACTCTCCTTAGGCACCAACGTAGTATCCTGGGTGAACTGTATAAGCACGAGTTTATCCAAGCTCTCGAAGCGGGCCTTAGCCGCCGGGCTAGTTTTTGAAACCCGCTCATTGTTTACTTCCGCTAGAAAATGCGAGTGCTCGAGATATCGATCATACTGGGCCGTGTCCCTGAAGTATTGGGCAGGAATTATGCTTTTTTGCACAGAGTCCTGCCACACCTGCCGCTTCAAAAACTCGTTGCGCCGCTTACATACCCAGTCGTCTTGTGGCTGGCATACTGGAAGTTCCAGCACTCCCATATGCGGAGAGCCAAAAGTGACTAATTTTCCCACTGAAATCGAGGCACATCTTTCTATGAGCGCACGTAGAAAAAGGCCGCCCTGAGAGAACCCAATCGCGTCAAACCCGAGGCTTAGTTCCGTCATGTTGGCGAGTCTCTCACATACAAGATCGACCTCTGCGTTGGCGTCGCCAAATAGCGACCGCCGCTCGTCCAAAGACAGATTTTCGTCTACATATATAGAATGTACAAACGTCCCTGGCAAGAGCTGCGCCACAAGCTCTGCCACATGGGACATCCCCTCGGAATCGTAGTGATCTCCTAGCCCGTGCCACAATACTACTGCCGGGGGAGCTGCCGAAATGTCTAGTTTGGAGCTTTTGATGTCTGTTGTCAAATCCAGCGTTTTCAGAGGGTTTGGGAAATATTTCCCCAGCATTATGTTGGAAGGCAACATGGCGGTAAGCGCCCATACTAGCTGCTTCAGAATCTGCATTCTGGAGATATAAACAAACAAAAAGGTCGGTTTTTGCAAAGAACAATAGGCTTGTATAATAAGAATACTGACAGTATCGAAAGGCTGCAAAGGCCACACTAGGACTAGATTTCTGGAAGTAAGAAGGAGGGCGCTCAAATCCGGGGCAAACGGCACCCCGCGGCGATCACGTGACCCTCGCATAAACAGACCTCACCAATTTTCTGAGACGTGTGCGCCGCGATGCGATGGAGCTCATCTCGACCCCAAAGATGGCTTTTCTTCTAGGCGACGAAGCACGCGAAAACGCCAAAAGATCGCTAAAAGCGCTTCGTGCACATACTCTAAAAGAGCACGAGGAGCTGGCTCTCAAATTGGGCGAAAATCCGCTGGAAAATGACAAAGTTATTCCCCGCAGACAACCGGTGCACCTAGTTTTGAACACTAAAATACATATGGTCCGGGTAAAAGACTACACGCCCCGACTTGTGCCAATCACACACAAGCTCAGCAAACTCGGCGAGAAGTCTATTGCGCTTATCGCGCGAGATGGCTCGTTTCGCAAGCCGCTCACGGAAACAGGCTCTCCTACAGAAGACCTCTTTAGTAATATCATCCCGTTTTCCAAGGCCAAACTGCTAGGAAACAACCCGAAGTCCTTGTTGCGTCTTTTCAAGGAAAATGATATCATAGTGGGCGACGCTCGCATCCACAAGCACCTTCCGGATATCTTGAAAGCGCAATTCTACGCAAAAAACAAGAAAGTGCCGTTCAAAATATTGATGGCATTGCCTGTGCCCGGCAAAAAAACCAACGGCCATATCGACCAGCTGTGTGAGCCCAAATTCGTCCGGGCACAACTCAAGTCGATTGTAGGCAACACGTATGTGATTCCTCCTGCTGGAGGCACGTGCGTTTCCATTGTTGTGGGATACACCGACTGGAAAGTCTCGGAGCTCCTCACTAATATCAATGACGTCATTTCATATCTTGTTGAAGAAAAACACCAACCTGTGGGTGGCCTTTTGCGCAGCGTGGAGAACTTGCACAGTGTGCTAGTGAGAACAAAACACAGTGTAGCGTTGCCCGTTATGGAAAAAAAAGAGCTGGAGGTGGAAGATCATGGGAGTGATGCTTGAATGGGATTGATTCTTGAGTCGATTTTTCAAATTTCTGGTGGTCTTCGGCTCTACTCCCGCTTGCTAAATTTACCTGACTCACTCATTGTGTTCTTCTGCATATACTTTGCGAACCCTCCAACGAAAAACTGCCGTTTTTATGTCATCAACTGCCTTAGGATAAAATATGCGTCATTAGATATTTTGGTTATACTTTTTGTGGTTGAACTTGGTGTATGTCCTTCTTCGAGGCTATCTCCTCGTTTCCACGCATAAGATTAGATTACTTCGAAGCTCGAGTATCAAAAAAAAAAAAAAACTCGTCTACATAGAAATAACTAAATGATTTGTAAAAGATCATTGTTTCTGTGGTTGAAGTCCCGATACCGTTCGACCAGTTCATAAATTTTTACAAGCTTACGATGTGCAGCTAAAGTCGTGTATCTCCTGTCGGACAGGCGGAATGAGACTGGTAGTCTTGGAGATCATTGATAGTCGTTGTCGGGTCATTCTTGATTTTTTTGCCATATCGAGGTCCCATTCTCGTTCATGTATTCCCATGTCTTCGGTATTTCTGATGTCTTCGGTATTTTTGCATCACTCGTCTGATAATATACATGAAACCACGAATAAAACCCGTTCATCCGAGTGTATTGGTGGCCCGGTCATTCATTTGTTTAGGTCATTCATCCGTTTGAGTTATTTCTTTTTCAGGCCTTCAATCAAACACTACCTCCTCCCAAACTCTAATTAATCTACAGTAGAGGATAAGCTTATCCAGTAATCTGCAACCTGATATTTCTTGGCAGGCGGCAGATCACGAAATTAGATGTGGCTCGCCTGCATCCTCAGATCTCCAATTTTTGCCCCTACGAGCCCCACATTAAAACCGCGCGCGGCTCTCATCTGCATATTCCCCTTAAGTAGTACCTACGTCATAATGCATATTCGCATTGATGATCTAGTCAGTCATAGATGGTTAAAAGTCGTAAATCCCCCAGTTCTGGGGAGAATAATCTCGTATTGAGTCTCGATCTTATTCTCACTTGTTTATCTTTTTGAAGTCATAATTCAAAGTCGAACCACGCGAAATCACCTTCAATACTCAATTATTAACCCAAGCCTTGTTCGCAGTCCATGATCAGCAGAGGCCTTTTAGCAGTGGAGATCCTTGAGATCTTATGCAGCTCGGTTGTGTTCTCGTTAGCCGTTTCTCTCACTGTATTAAGGCAAAACAAATTCATTCCTGGGATACTCTATGGCGCTGCCGGCTTGATAATCCTGATTCGACACTTTGCGATAAATTTCAAAAAGACAAAGACTTACAGTTATGTGACTGCACTAGTGCTTTTGCTCTTGCGAAGCTTTTTGGCAGGATTTACTGCTGCGTACGCATTAATCGCGTATATCAGGGACTACGTTTCATGGGACCCAGTGCGTCAAATAGCCCTAGTGATGGTGGTGTTTACTTTTATCGACTATTTTGTCTATGCCGTTCACTTCTACTACAGGCGGTTTACACACAACACCGAATGGATTCATGATAATAATCCCCCATGCTCATATCCACTGAAAGTTCTGAGAAACCAGGTGTTCAATCGTTATGCGGCGGAAAAGGGCCAGGTTCCTCCGCCCTACTATGCCACGCAAAAAGCAAATGACAAGGCTTACTTTGGAGGACTTTTTGTCGTGACGAATGGAAATTATACAGGAAGCAATGGCGGAGGCGGTTCTGGTGGATATAGTGGAGGTGATAGCGGAGGCGCATATGGAGGAGGCGATGGCGGATGTGGTGGTGGAGATGGTGGAGGAGGTGGAGGCGGAGGAGACGGTGGCTGCTAAATCGAATCTTCCACCTCGTTCTATGAGGGATTAGGAGAGGAAGCCTTGAAGTGTCTTCCTTCTCGTGATGGAAAAAAAAGAGATGGAGAACGAAGATAGTGGGAGTAATACTTGAGTCGCTTTTAGGATCTGTTGCGCCTTTCGGCTCCATCCCTTTTACTAAGCTTGTCTGAATCATTCATTGCATGAAGTATGTGGTTTAGCATATCAGAGATACCCTGCGTGTTTAAGCTTCAAGTTCTCGCCGGCTTGACAACTTATGAATAATAAGACCGAAAAGATCGCTTCAAAAGACTTTTCGGTTGTGTTTATCGTTGAGGTCAAACTCAATGTATGTCGTTCTTTGAGGCTGTACCCCAATTCACAAGCATAATACTAAATAAGCTTCATGCTAGAAAAGCCCAATAAAAAAGAAAACGCTGACGGTTTTAGAGTAGGTCATCGTTTATTGTCAAAAAATTGCTGATATCACTCTATCATTGTTGAGCATTTTACGAATTTCAACCCCAAAACTCGTATGTGTTTTGTCGGGCAGGCGGAATTAGAATGACTATCTTTCTATGATTCAGTCATTTCTACTTCTGAGTGTTCTATTTTTGCTTTTGCCATATCGAGTTCTCATTTTGAGATCATGTTACCGCATAGCCTTGGTATTCCAAATAGTTGTCTCAAATGACACTCGAACCCACAGGTAATATCCGATCATCCGAGCGTAGTAGTAGTCCGGTCATTCATTTCTTTGAGTGACCCCCTTTTTTACGCTCCCAATTGCCATGCATTGCCCCTCTTGAAATGCTAATAATACGACACGTGGTAGATAAGCTTATCTAGTGCTCTGCAGCCTAATAATTCTTGGGGCGCGGCAGATCACGAAATCGGATGTTGCTCGCCTGCACCTTCTGTTTTCCGAATTTCGCCCTGCATGGCCCGACTGTCAACTACTTACGAGCCCCGAAACTTTTACCGCCCGCGTCTCTGATCTGTATCTTCCTCTTGAGTACGTCTGTATTCACATTGATGACCAAATCAGTCTTCAATGCTTAAATGTCGTAAACTTCCAGTTCTGAAGAGCACAATCCCGTATTTAGTATCCATATATTTTCCCTCATAAATCTTTTTGAATTTATCCGCTTTAAGTCGATCAAAGCCAAACCATCAATAATACTCATCTATCAACCCAAGCCCTAGTCACAGTCTATGATCAGCAGAGGCCTTTTAGCAGTGGAGATCCTTGAAATCTTATGCAGCTCGGTTGTGCTCTCGTTAGCCGTTTCTCTCACTGTATTTAGGAATAACAAATTCATTCCAGGAATACTTTATGGCGTCACTGGCTTGTCAATCCTGGTTCGACACCTCGCGATCACTTTCAAAAAGACTAAAACTTACAACTGGGTGATAGCATTGTGGCTTTTGTTCTATCGAAGCTTACTCGCGGTTTTCGCGTTAGTGTTCGCCTTGATTGCTTATTTCAGGGACTACGTTTCAAGGTGGGATCGATTGCGTCAAATTGCGCTAGTGATGGTGGTGTTCACTTTTATCGATTATTTCGTCTATGCCGCTCATTTCTGCTACAGGCGATTCAGTCACAACAATGAATGGATCCACGATAATGATCCCCCAACCTTACCTCCACTGAGAGCTCTACATAATCAGACTTTCAGACACGATGCTGCGGAAAAATCCCATCTTCCACCGCCCTACTATGTCTAACAAAAAGCAAATGATAAGACTTACTTTGGTGGACTTTTTTTCGTGACGAACGGACATTATACTGGGACCAATGGTGGAGGCGAATATGGGAGCGATGGAGGAGACGGTGGCTGCGAAATAAGATATTTTACCTTATTCTATGAATAATTGAAGAAACCTTCCTGGAGTGTCTTTCTTTTACGCTCCTCTGATTTGGATTCCAGAGACGAGATCATAGTGTTTTTCAGGAAGCAATTTTTTGAGCCAAAGTCAAATCCTTGGATCTGTCCAAAGCACCCGTCACTTTCTCAATAGTCACCAACATCACACCAACGTGCGAGCCATCGAAAGGAGGATTAATTGGTGAGCGCACCATTATGAACTGCAAGGAAAACAATACTCCTCGATATCACTTTTATTCATTTTTTCTCGCATTCCTGTCACAATGCTATGAGTTCCCTCATGGCCATGCTTGAGCAGTGGGGGTACAATCTATGAAACTAAGGTCGCGTCACATATCGTTGTGCCAAACTTTTCTTGATCAGTAAATCCAAATTTCACAGTAGCCTGGCTCTTTATCCAATCTTTACAGGACAACATGATGTTTGAGTGGTTGCAAACTGAGGTTGCCAAAAAAGTGGCTGTGACTAGCGTATGATAGTGATCTCAAAAAGCTCTTTTATCTGTTGAAGCCTACTACAAGTCAAGGCTTCTTTATAGAAGATTGCTGCAATAGAAACATCCTATATATTCATGCGGGTATCAGTTGCAAAAGATAATGTGTGACCTTCCTGGTGGGCTCGCATCGGTGCTAATAAACAGACACAACGCGCCTTTCACATAACTAGGACTGGGTCAAGAGGGGTCTGGCACTCTGGCACTAATAATATTAAACACCCCAATTCCTAGCGGCACAAGCAGAAGAACTATCTAGTTTCTCGAGATGAAAAGATGACATGAGCCAAGTTTGTACTTAGCAAAGAAAACGAGGTTATCATCTTCCTGTGTCACGCCGCCTCAGGCCACTCCTCATTAATAAATGAGAGGGGCCACCACGAGCCCTCACCTAGAGAAACTATACTGCCACAGAATCAGATGTGCACATAAGATAAAATCATCACATCTGAATGAATTTGATAAATTTTTCGCAGATTCCGCACAGTATCCTTTCAAAAATAGCTTACCCGCTATGCCACGAAATGACTATTCTTTCTGACTCCTAATAAAGAATCATGATGTCATATGCGCACCCCCGGCATTTTCCGCCCTCGCTTCATGCTGTCGCCGCGCGCTATCTGCAGTCCACCCTCGTTTTACGGACGCCAGTGCCAGGCCCATTTTTAGGTGAGAATCACAGTCCATCTATAATCCATTATCTATAAGCACAAGCATTCGCCCACCCCGCCACATTCCTTTCTTCTGTGCTGGTATTCTGCCTCTTTTTACGCGTCACACTTGACCCAAACGAAAATAAAAAATAGAAAGGCCCCTCGACGTGGCGTGTGCCCGGCCTTATAGATACCCTAGATTGTTCTGTTTCTTCTTTTAGATCCCATAGATCCATGGCAAAATGAGCCTTTCCCATCTACCGGAGACCACGACCGCCTCCTATGTGGCCAGCGGATTCCACCGGATCCGAGAAATGGCCCCCACGCATCTCATGACCCATTTTATTGGCGATATGGACGACGATGAGGTCGAGCACGTGGAGCACTTCAAGTATAAGCAGGATTTGCAGCGGAAATTGACGGTCACGTCCATTATAGGATTAGGATTTACGCTCATGGGTGTTCCTTTTGGACTAAGCTCGACGCTATGGATATCGCTTGTGGATGGCGGGAGCGTCACGATGCTTTATGGCTGGCTCATAGTGGGTTTTTTCAGTCTATGTGTGGTGCTTAGTCTCAGCGAGATCATCGCCAAGTTCCCAACCGCCGGTGGCGTGTATCATTTCAGTGCTATCTTGAGCCACGAGAAGTACTCGCTGATCAGCTCGTGGTTTACCGGCTGGTTTCTCTTGATAGGAAACTGGACATATGCCGTGAGCATCTTGTTTTCCGGGTCGCAGTTCATTCTTCTGATTTTCGGTCTCAAGAACGTCTACTACAAGCAAGACATGCTGCTTGTGCTCGGCGTGTATTTCATCATGCTCACGCTCGTGGGCTTCATCAACTTCAAGTTCTCGCGGTACTTGGAGCACATCAACAAAATGTGCATTTTCTGGTCGATCGGCACGGTGATCGTCATCGACATTCTCTTGCTTATATTTGCAAAACTGACAAACTCAGCGGCACATATTCTCACACATTTCGATAACTCGCGTTCTGGATGGCCCGATCCATTGGCCTTCATTGTGGGGATGCAGAGCTCGTGTTTCACATTGACCGGCTACGGAATGCTCTTTTCCATGACGGACGAGGTGAAAAAACCAGAGA